>MU227509.1:1275970-1317239 GCA_018584345.1 Thuja plicata | reverse complement strand
AAAAAGTAATTCTAAAGAAGAAATTACTCCCTGTAAGAGGTTGTATTAACTTCTCACCTGCACATGAAAATGAAAATAAATAAATATTTTCTCTTAATCTTCTCAAGGAAAACAAGTAGACTAATTGTTTAGGGGGTAGGAGAGTAGGTAGGTAGGAAAAGGGATTGGCTCGAGAGGTTGAGTGTTCAACTCTTGATCGCTACCCCTTTTACTTAATTTTTAATAATTATTTTATTCCAAAAAATATAAATGATTTTAAAACTTGGAAATAAAATAATTAACTTTTTCTTCAAAAATCAAACCATATAAACATTATGGACCCCTTTTAATTATTTAATTTTTAGAAAATAGGGAATTAATATAAAAGTAAAAATAAAATATCATACTTCCCTGACGCATTTGCAATTTTAGGACCTAAATTTTCAGGTGTCAACAGTTAGAATGATAGAAAATTAAAAATTGACCTGGTAAATGCAATCTCCTATTGGTGATACAGATCCATTTGAGTTTACATGAATGATATTATCACCTAATTTGATTGATTAATACCTCTGGTTCTGGATAGCCTCTGTTCTTGGTTCTTGCTAACCAAATTCACCTTTTGCTATTCTGGTTCTTGAAAATTTCAATCTGATCCACATATGTTCTCGTTGGCTTCATTCATCTTCTCCTCTATATTCACATCCTTAATAATGAATGATTACATCATCTATTTATAATATGGATTGACATCATCAATCTTCAAGAAAAACAATGTTAACTCTAAGATCAGGTTTACAACTTGTACCTTGATATCCTAGTCTATGTGTTTAAATTAGTTAGAATGAATAAAGCACTTAAATTCATGTTCCTTGTCCCTAAAGAAATGGATTTAAAAAAAAATCAATATCCAATAAATAGAATAAGCTTGATTTATCTGACATGGAAGTCAGATCCACTTTTTGTGGGCTACAACTGACTCTCGGTTCTTGACGATCGGTTATGCTTGACTGTCTTTCGGTCTTGTTTTGTCGGTTGTACTTTATCTATCTCATCAGTTTGCACTTTATCTTGCATTTTGGGTTCATCTTTATCTTTCTTCTTTGTAATTTTGGTGTACACACAAAGTTGTGTCGTCAGTTCTCTTTGTACTTAGTCATTTTGGTGATCTCTTTGTATCTAATTTTTTGTTTGCTCTTTGTTCTATCTTTCGGTGTATGCTTACCAAAAGTGTTTTTTGCATAATAATGAAAAATTAATGTCATCAAACACTTCTCTAAGAGTCATTTAGCCTCTCATATTCCATCCTCCATCCACTAGATTACTTTTCCACATCAAACCTTGCAAGATTTAATTCACTGTTACCCCTTAGACCCTAGTCAGGCTATAGCCTAGCTCGCCTCGGGCAAGAGCTCACAATTAATTCTTGACTCTACTACAACTAAAAAAAAGAAATATTATATAAAATGACTCCCCTTGCATTCCTTCTAGGCCCATTTTACATGCCATGGAAGGAACAAACTTGAGGATCTATTTTCCTATGTATAGTCCAAAATGGACCAATGAACACAAAACACTACAAAATTTAAATTACAACTACAAAATGGAAATTTAGAACTAGAAAAATGCACACAAAATGCGGAAAAAACTTGCAAAAACTAATTACATTCTCTATTTTCTCAATTCAATCCATCTGAACTACCTTTACAAAGAAAACACAGAAACTGTGATCTTTTTGAACTCTACCACTATTCAATTACCTCAAAATGAAATCCAAAAACTTACAACCCTTGGAAAATGCCAAGGAAGTCCTTAAATAACCTTCCTCTAACTAGGGAAACTATCCAAACCAATCAAAAACCAATTTTAGGCAGAAAGCAACTTTTTGCCAAAAGTTGTCGAGCAACTTTTGAAAGTTGCAAATCTTGCTTGAGAAAATTTTACATTTTTCTGCATTGTTGCCTTCTCATGCGTTCACCTCCATGGATGGATTACACATGGTATAATTTCATGTCCTAAGACTCAAAATTACCTAAAAATGTTCCCCTAAGCACCTTGGTTTCCCAACCCACATTTTGACTCATTTTGTCAAATGGGGCTTTACAAAGGTCACTAGGACCAAGACCACCAAAAAACCAAACACATCACTACTAAAATACTTCAAAACCATCCCAAACTTCCCTAAACTCCTTAATCAAATAAAATGAAACACAAAAAAACAAAAATAAGGGATTTAACCCTAGGTGCTCCTGCACCATTCTCCCCTAAACAAAAAGAAGTTAAATCCCATTTGAAGGGGTCAAGTTAGGATCTATGCTCAACTTATGAAAATATATATCCAAGACCCATGTAGCCTCTAAATCTTCCTTTCCTTTCCATTTTATTAGGTACTCCATGTACACCTTGGTCCTTGTCTTCTTAGCTACTCTAGAGCTCATGTTTTTCTCTTCTTGGGGCTTTGGTGTGACTGGTAGTTTAAAAGCTCTTATCTCTTCTGCATCCTCTTATTGAATATGATCTCCTTTTGGTACTGGTCCCTTATAGGGCACCAGATATGTAACATTAAACACTAGGGAAAGTCCCATATCTACAGGTAACTCCACTTTGTAAGAATTACTACCATATTTTGTGAGAATGTCACAAGGGCCAATCCCCCTCATCTGAAGTTTGTTTGGGACACCTTTTTGCAACCTTTCTTTGTTTAAGTGAACTATAACTAGATCTCCAACCTAAAATTGAACATATTTATTTCTCTCATCAACCTTATGCTTTGTATGGGTAGTACTGTCCATTAGTGCTTGCTTTGCTATATCATGGATCTCCTTCATAGACTAAGAAAAGTCCTCTGCATAACCACTCCTTAATGCACTAATCCCTAGGTCTCTATGCTCACATATGCTTCTAGGGTGAATCCCATAGAACACTTCAAAGGGACTCTTACCTATAGATCTATTTATTGTATCATTGTAGGCAAACTCTGCTTGAGAAATTACTTGATCCCATGTCTGTCCATACTCTTTGGTGAGACACATTAAGAGGTTCCCCAAACTCCTATTAACTACCTCAGTCTGCCCATCCATTTATAGATGATATGAAGAACCAAAAGAGAGGTTGGTCCCAATCTTCTTGATAAGGCCAAATTATTGTCTTTATTTTGTATAATTTTAAATACTCTATTCTAGTTTCTGACAAAACATTTGTGAACCTAGCCAGTCAAAACTTGTGATAAAGTCCAAATAGAACTAATAAACCATGGGTAGATATTTGTGACATATTTTTCTAATATTATACATATAGTGCAATATTTCATATAACCATCAGAATATATGTTCTAATATCTGGATTTAATTTGATTAAGCTTGTTGCATGAATATTTCCGCATCACAACTAACTTGACAGGAAAGGAAGCGGTTGGAGAGTGGTCGACAACATTCAAGGAAGACTGTTGAGGACCAGCTACGACAGAGTGATCATCACAACACCAAGAAAATTGGATGCTACAATGGAGGAGCCATTATTCTAGGACATGGGGATGTATTGTTTCTATATTCCCTCTACACTTTATTATGTTGAACTGG
Organism: Thuja plicata; assembly: GCA_018584345.1. Lineage (NCBI taxonomy): Eukaryota > Viridiplantae > Streptophyta > Pinopsida > Cupressales > Cupressaceae > Thuja > Thuja plicata. The sequence goes on along the minus strand of MU227509.1, from coordinate 1,313,682 downwards.
TCACCCAAGCTTTATTACCCACACTGCGGGCTGTTGCATTTCCATCTTCTTCTCCAGCATGTTTTCAGCAAGATAGTTTCTTTTCTATTTTGTAATAAGTGTTTGATCCTATATTTATAGGGATTGGACTGATAGTTTGAGGTTAGAGGGAGAAAATTTAGAGAAAGAAGTTTTTGGAAGAAATTGTTATATCTTACAACAAGCTATTTTAAGTTTCATGTATTATTTTTATGTAATGAGTTTTTGAAATACAATGAAGTAATTCTTGGTTTACGTTCTGTGTTAATAGATTAGTAGAAAATAACCAAGGGGGCCCACTTGGGAGGTGGAATAGGTTAGGATAGAATAAATTTCCTTTCAGCATTTCCATCATTTCTAGCATTTCCAGTATTTTCAGTATTTCAAATGGAAGTTACAATTTCTTCCCGCAACATTGTACCTTGTGAATGTTCCTGTAGTATCTGCAAGAATAGTTATAATGGATCTTCTAGGTTGAAAGTATAGGTTTAAGTAGAGTTTGAAATTTCTATCATTCATTTCAGTAAGGAGATAAATGTATTCTTTTCATGCAGCACTAGTGTAGGTTTCTTTTATGCATTTTTACCTTCCTGTAGCATAAGAAAAATGACTCCTTAAGGAACCTAGTGCACATATCATGCCGACCATTTCAAGTATACGTCCCTGGGTTGACAAGTTAAATGCACCTCATAATGGGATTATTCCACACCTATTTTGAGGCGGTTCATTTTTGGCACCGCTACCAGAGATGGTGTCAAGCTAGGAACATTTTTGAGTCATTTTTTCATTCCTAGTTAGTTTTTAGATTTGTATCCCTAAAAATTGCTTCACAAGCATGAAGAATTCAATTGCATGCATTGAAGAGAAAGGTGACAAGATGAATATGTCAGATTTCTCCCAACAGATTCTACTAATTTGAATGAGGAAGTTGAAGAAGTTGATTTACCTTTTGAAGACACAAGTCCTGACTTTCCTGTAGCATCTTCCTCTAGAGCAGAACCACTTGATATAAGCGGTCTCTGGCCTTTTGCAGAAATCTTGGCCAGCTTTCTAGATAATTCCAGCCCAAATCCACCTATTGTTAACAATCCAATAGCTAATGCTCCTTTCCACCAGCAACCCCCATAATAAAATACCTCCAGTGATGGCACAACCTACTTTCCCATTTCCTCTCTCAAGCCTTATAAACAATGCTAATCTCAAAAATATACCCACATCTGCTCTTCCAAAGTTTTATGGTATTATAAGGGAGGATCCTAACAATTTCTTGTTTGAGTTTGACATACTTTGTCGAAGCTTCGACTATAATACCAATGCCCATAAGCTCAAGTTGTTTCCTGCAACATTGAAAGAGTCAGCCTTACGATGGTTCATGGGCTTAGGAGCTAATGCAGTAGGTACTTGGGATGAGATGCAGACGTTGTTTCTAAAGAATTATAAAGATTAGTGCAAAGGCAGTGACCCAAAAGGAGATGATATCTTTAGGATGTCTCAAAAGGAGGATGAAAAATTGGAGGACTATGTTTCACATTTTTTGTACATAATGCAGAAGATTCCCCAGCATGTACTGGCAGAGGATTCACAAAAACTAGTCTTCTTGAGAGGGGTAAATGAAAACTATCTAGAAGCATTAGACTTGATGGCTGGTGGAGACATATCCCAAACCTCTTAGGATGACCTCAATAAAATCTATCTCAACTACTCAAGGGCAACTGTGAAGAAAGGCAGAGGATACCAGCCCACAGTCACAAAAGGGATTGGTTCAGGCATTTCAAAGCTGGAGATATCTAATTTTCTCACGGATTTCAAACAAGATATATAAGTAATGTCGCTACACATCTTGACACAATGATTGCCAAGAAGAAGCATGCAGAAGCTGAGTACTATCCACACTACTGCAAACAAAAGAAAGACTGCAGATGTAAGCTGGTAGCAAACCTGAAAAATCAACATTTGCCAATTGACTACATGAAAATAGAAGGAGACAATGATCAAGTGTTCTTCGTTGCTCAACGTTAGCCATGGGCTTCATGACAAGGTATGCCACAAGATCCTCTATAATTTTCAAATTCTAACAATAACTAGTGGAAAAACCAAAGTTATCAGAACACTTCTTAGTACTCTCAACCTCAGTGGCCAAACCAGTAGAATAACCAATGGCCTAACCAGAAAAATAACCAATGGAAAAACCCACAAAATAATCAGTGGCCAAATCAGTAAAATAACCAATGACAAAACCCACAAAATAATCAGTGGCCAAATCGGCAAAATAACCAGTGGCCTAATCAGCATAATCAATGGCAACCACTGCAAGGAAATTGGAAACAAACTAATCAATGGAGGGGGCCTGCACAGTGGCCTAACCAAAATTCTGGCTGTCTAAAATTACCACCTCCAGTGCAACCACCTACAATAATGCCACCTCCTACAACAACTAATGCTAATCCAAAGCCAACCCAATTGCCTACTCAACCACAACCAAATCCAAATAATAAATAGCACCAGCAACAAATGTACACTACTGACACTCAGCAGTACCCTACTTATTCATTAGAGATAGCTGATATCCATTTGAGGTCTGGTACCACCCTGCCTACACCTAAATATCCTATTATCATGGAAGTTGCAGACACTCCTGTAGTACTACTTCCAGAAGCCACACTGCCAAATACCAGCTAGTTGACTGATATACCTAGCAGAACTACTGTCCACACTTCAAATCCACCCTTTCCACATAGGCTAAACAAAGAAAAACCTATACCCCAAGAGGAAGAAACATTTGATATTATTGAGCAGCTGAAAAATATTAACATTCAAATCTCTCTGTTCTAAGCTATCAAAGATATACCTCTTTATGGAAAGGCTATTAAGGAAGCATGCCTTAAGAAGCCAAGACGGAAGAAGAAAACCCTCAAATAGTACATTTTATAAGGCAATTAGTAGATATAATGTTAGGAAAGGTGGTAATACCAAAGTATTCAGATCCTGGTAGCCCAGTAGTCGACCTGATAATAAATGGACAGACTGTGAAAAATACTCTAATTGATTTGGTAGCAACAATAAATGTGATGACTAAAGATACAATGCATAGGCTAATCATAGAAGGCTTAAGAACAATAGACACAATGTTACAACTTGATGATAGTTCAACTATTACTCCATAGGGTCTCATAAAAGATGTCATAGTTACCTTAGATTTATGGAAATATCCTGCTGATTTTCTTATCCTATCACCTAAGTAAACTTTGCTGGCTATCCTGTAATCTTGGGAAGACCCTGGTTAGCCACCACTCATGCCAAAATTAATTACAGATCAGGAAGTATGACAATTGTCTCATAGAAGATGTGATAGTTACCTTAGATTTATGGGAATATCCTACTGATTTTCTTATCCTATCACCTAAGTAAACTTTGTTGGCTATCTAATCTTGGGAAGACCCTGGTTAGCCACCATTGATGCCAAAATTAATTTTAGATCAGGTAGTATGACAATTTCAAATGGTCAGGCCATAAGGAAGCTAGCCCTATATCCTCTTGCCCAACCCCAGCCAGACTTGGGAGAACCTATTTGGCCAGACTCAGGGGATGAGAAGAAAGAGCTAAATTCAGTAGCCCAGCTCATGATGTTGCATAGGCAATCTTTTCTAAATATGCAAGAGGAAGATGATGTGATACAGAGCATTCTTACTAATGAATGTATTGTGGCTAAAGATGTTTTAGAAAGTTTTGTTTTACAGCTATGTACCTATGAGGACTATATGTTTCCAGCAACCCCTAAAATAATTGATCAATTACTGACAAGTGAAATAGCTAGAAGTCCAGTGCCCAAAGTATCAATGGTAGATCTCACAACAATAGTGGAACTTTCCCTTGGTCGTAACCTTCATGTAAACAACAAGTTGTCCCAATCACAGTTGGCATTGTTAACAAAGCTCCTGAGTTAGCATGAAAAAACCTTTGCATGGGATTATGGGGATATAGAGGGACTAAACCCTAAACTCTGCACCCACAAAATCTACATCAGTGATGGAAGCTTGCCACTTTGTCAACCATAGAGGAGAACAAATCCCGCATTAAGAGAAATAGTTAAAACTAAGTTGTAGAAGTTGTTGTATGCTGGATTCATCTATCCAATCTCTGATAGAAAGTGGGTATCACCATTGGTCATTGTACCTAAGAAAGGAGGTAAGTGGAAGATATGTGTGGATTACAAGGAATTAAATAATGCCACAAAGAAGGACCACTTTCCTTTACCTTTTATTGACCAGGTCTTGGATAATTTGGCTGGAAAGAAATTTTTTTCCTTTCTAGATGGATACAGTGGTTACAATCAGATAAGAATTGCACCTGAAGATCAGGAAAAGACCACGTTCACATGCCCTTGGGGCACATATGCATATTTAGTATTACCATTTAGATTATGCAATGCACCTACTACCTTTCAAAGAGCTACGATCAGCATCTTTGCTGAAATATCACATGATTGCATGGAAATCTACATGGATGACTTCACTACATTCAGTGTCACATTTGAGGAAGCTCTAAAGAACTTGGAGAAAGTACTAACTAGATGCGAGGAACATAAACTATCTCTCAATAGTGAAAAGTGCTTTTTGATGATGCAGGAAGGAGTGGTGTTGGGACATTTTATCTCCGAAGCTGGAATCTAGGTAGACCCTACAAAGATAGAGGTAATTCTCACACTCCCTATTCCTACTAAGAAAAAAGATGTTAGATATTTCCTAGGTCATGCTAGCTATTATAGGAGGTTTATCTAGAACTTTAGTCAAATAGCTAGTCCTCTATAAAACTTACTTACCAAAGAAGCTGAATTTGCTTAGACAAAAGAATGTGATGAATCCTTCCTGTAGCTCAAGTCACTTTTGACAACTTCACTAGTACTTAGGGGTCCTAATTGGAATTTTCCATTTCACATACATACACATGCTTCAGACTATGCCGTAGGTGCTGTCTTAGGACAAAATTCTAAAAACCTTGAAAATGCAATCTATTATATCAGTACGAGTCTACATGGACCAGAGTTAAACTATACAGTGACTAAGAAAGAATTGCTAGCAGTAGTTTATGCTCTGAAAAAATTCCTCCATTATGTAATTGGTTATCCTATCTTTGTTCATACTGACCATGCAGCAATTAAGTATCTCATGAACAAACCTGCCATCGCAGGCAGGTTAGCAAGATGGCTTCTTCTTTTGCAGGAATATGATATAACAATCATTGACAAGCCAGAGAAAGAAAATGTGGTAGCTGATAATCTATCTAGAATTCATCATGCTAAAGAGGATGCTACTTTGATAGATGATGCATTTCTAGATGAACATTTATTTCATATTGCTGTCCAAAATCCATGGTATGCTGATATAGCTAATTATCTAGTAGCTAACAAAATGCCCACACATCTCTTATAAGGATAAGAAGCTTCTTGTGGAGAAAAGCTTCCATTTCTCTTGGATTGATAGCACATTATTTTACACTGGACCTGACCAAGTCATGAGGAGATGTGTGCGAGAAGATGAGACATATGACATTCTGCATGCATGTCATAATGAACCATGTGGAGGACACTTTGCAGCCAAAAGAATAGCACAAAATATTTTAACAATTGGCTACTACTAGCCTACACTTCACAAAGATGCAGCTAGTTATACAAGGAAGTGTGACAAATGTCAAAGAATGGGCCAACCAACAAGATCAGATGAAATTCCCTTAAACCCACAGGTGGTGGTAACACCATTTGATAAATGTGGCATGTAATTTATTGGTCCAATAGACTCTCCATCCAATGGGAAGTCATACATTCTGGTGTGCATAGATTACTTGACCAAATGGGTTGAAGTAAGAGCAATGAAGCATGCCAGAGATCATAAAGTTGCTGAATTTCTATATGAAGAAATTTTTACTAGATATGTCATGCCTAGAGAACTTTTTACTGATCAAGGTACTCAATTCACTTCCAATCTGATAACAGAGCTCATAAAGGAATATAATATCAGACATCGGAAGTCAAGCCCCTATCACCCTCAAGCCAATGGACAAGTAGAAGTTACAAATCAGGAAATAGAAGCAATATTAACAAAGATAGTTCATTTGCATCACCGAGATTAGAGTAGCAGACTATCAGAAGCCGTCTGGGTGTATAGAAAAACATGGAAGACCACCATAGGGTTCACTCCATTTGAACTGTTATATGGTAAAGCAGAAATGCTACTGATTGAATTTGAACACAAAAAATTAAGAACAACGCTGGAGTTAAATATTGATCTTCCTGTAGCACAGAGAGAGCACTTGCTGCATCTCAATTCTTTGGATGAAATGCGCAAGTCTACCCTGCAACACATGGAAATTGTCCAAAAGAAAAGGAAACAATGGCACGACTCCCATATTAAGAGTAAGCAGTTCCAAGTTGGAGATTGGGCATTGTTATATGATTCCAGATTCTATAGACACGATGGCTGGGTCCATATGAAATAAGCCATGTATTTACAAATGGAGCAGTCCATTTGACCACAATTGACCCTGTACACTTCAAGCTATTAGTCAATGGACATAGGCTAAATTTGTATCACCAGCCATAGATGAAAGAAGGCTTCATGCAACAATTCAACCAACCAGTTTTAAAGGATCAATAGGTAACACTTCCTGTAGCAAAGGGTGCCAACCTCCTTCCTGCAGATCTTCCATAAGAATTCCTTCAAAGAATTACCATAATAAAAACTTTATGTTTACATAAATTTCAAATTCTCCATTCACTTTCTACATTCTTCTTTTTTAACCCATTTCATTCCTTAATCTTCCATCCACCCACCTCCCACATCATCATATTTCTATGCTTTCAATAAAGAGATCGTGCACTGACACATGCCAACCATCGACACCGTCATCCCACTCTCACCAAACTTTCCTGGCACATATGATGATCAATTAACAGGTACAAACTTTTCAAATTTATTTCCATTTTTAGCGCATAGATTTCGTTGGTTATATCGAATACTACAATAAATGTATCATTGTCGCCTTAATCCAGTTCCATACCTTTTGCCAAGTATGACAAGTGAGGACACTTGTCAATATTTCATAGGGGGCAGGGAAGTGTGCCAATTCCTAAAATGTCATTTCTATTTACTTGTTAAGATCCCCAAATCTATACTTTAGCCTTGTCTTAATTAAAATCAAGCTGCCGCATCACACAATTGTTATACCTTTATTCCTAATAAACCCCTAATTATCGGACTAGATGTGACCCAGTATTAAAACCATGACATAACTCTTACATGAATATCTATGATTCATTCTATTAAAGTACATTATTTTTGTTCATACCAAGAATACTAGAAGAATGTGAAAAAGGGTCTGTGGTTTTACAAGAGGTAGTATGAAATTCAAAAGACAAGAAGGTAATTATCGAGAATAGAGTAGAGGTTGAATTTGGTAAACAAAAATGGGGGGCCAATTGCAGCAGCATGAACCAGTGGTTCATAGTATTTTACTTTCTGATGTTGAGGCAGTAAGAAGATTTAATACCTGCGGATGGCTGGGATATTTCTTAAAATTGACGGAGTTTGATGAGGAAGCAGTGATAGTATTTGCAAACACATTTGATGAAGGCCAAGGAAGGGTATGGGGGTTGACAGTCATTGCAATAGAGGAGTGAATAGTAGAAGTAACTGGTTTTCCAGTAGCAGGGGAACACTACCCCAATGTGCATGATGCCAGGTCATCTAGGGCCCAGTTTACCCTACCAGGTGACCCTCCACTGGAAATCGCTAAATAGGGGTGCAAAATAATATCCATTCCTCCACCATATCATGAGTTGGCCATGCACATTATTAGGTATTTCACCTATGAAGGAAGATTTTCTAATTTACGTGCACATCATTTTAAGCTACTTAGTTATGTATGAGATAATATCCCAATGAATGCCCCCAATTTCTTGTTTAATATGCTGTGCATTAGTGCCGAAGAAACCCATAAAGGAAATGACAATTCTATTACTCACCATGCCCTAATTAAATTTCTCATAAAAAGATCTCTTAGGGATGTCTCCCCTATGGCATGGGAAGATTTTTTCCATCATAAAACCCTGCAACCTCAAATTGCCCCTAATGTGCAAATTAGCCAAGATAATGTAGTTCCCCCTAACCCAGTTGCCGAGCAAAGTACCCAAGGGGCAAAAACCAAAAATTTACAAGAAAATGTGCCTTTACCCACTCACATGAGAAATATACCTACTTCCACCTAAACCAAAGGAAAACATAATTTAGTGGGAGAAACTTCAGTTCCTGCAGCTGAGCCATGAAACCCTCAAGTCTCGAGAAGGAAGAAAATGAAGTTAGTTCCTGCAGCCACTACTCCTGCAACAAAGAAAAAAAAAGGGTTAGTAAGAAAAAGGCTATAGAGGTTGAGGAAATCCCTATAAGAAGGAGCTCTAGGATGAGAGGGAAGATTCCTAAAGTACCCACTGAAAGCCAGTTCACTTCCCCCAAACAATTTGAGGAGGAAACTCCTATTCATATTGTTCTGGATGATTCTCCTAGCCAGTCTGAGATTCCAGACATTCCTCAAAATCTGGATGAGGAGTATGAAGCTGAGACAAATGTATGTCAAAATGACCCAGGAGTTAGTCATCAGTATGTTCCAACCCGTGAAAAAGAAACCCCTAGAACTCACTAGCTAGCTTGCACAAGAAATGCCCTAGTTTCCTATAAGCAAACTTGGTTAATAAATTTATTAGAGCAGTTATGGAGGGAACAAAGGAGGAAGAATAACCAGGATGAAAATAGTGGTCTGATTACTTTGTAAATGCTTCTCTTCTAGTTATATAATAAGCATGTGCTGACAACCACTCTATGGGGAGAAGAGAAAAAGAAATTGCAGAAAGTAATAGCAGAACAAGGAGAGGAAATTGCAGAATTAAAAGATCAGTTGGAAAGACAGAAACAAAGAATGGAACATGTCCTTAAGCTAACTGACCAGATAATTGCTTGTAGACCGCCACCTAGGGTCAATACCATCTGTCTAAAAGAACAATTCCTCCTATTTCAGTTGATGATGACCCTCAAAGATGTAAACACAGAGTTCAAATCAGCCCTGGAATTCTATGGTTTATACCAGACCCTTCCATCTTGGCAACAAAACTTACTTTGTGAGTTGTATGTGCATAATTTCATCATCCCTACAGAGACTGAATGGAACCCCCTACCTTACATAGGGGATATACACCTAAGGGCCCTAATGCCATGGATGCACAACGAGGCTAACTATGATAGACAATTGGAGAATTACTGAGAACTTGAGAAAATGGAACCCCTGCCATTAAGAGCAGAAAGCAGTCAACTAGAAGTGTTCTTGAGGGATTGGTTCAAACTGACATATGGGAATATTAAAAATGAAATAAGAGATAAAATTTTCAAGCTCAGAACAGATGTGTATGAAGAATATGACAACATGTCTTATTTTTTCTTCCAAAGAGCCTTAACCGGTGCCAGAAGTAGATGGGGCAGATTATCAGAGGCATTCAAAAGGTCAGAACCACACAGCCCCATTAACCTTGAAGCAGCCATACACCGAGCACCAAAATACATGGAGCTGGGTAGGCAAATCAGGTAGGAGCTCTAGTGCCCGCTCACAATGTAGCCGCCCATGCTCCTTTGGCCCTTGTATGACATCAACACTGCCAGGCTTGACAGGATGTAGGAGGATCATAGAAGGGAAGTTTGGGAAATAAAAAGAGGATTCTACTACTCTTTCAAGAGCCAGAGGCAAGGAAGAACTGAAGTTGGTGACTTTAGGTCAATTTCCAAAAGATGCAATGCTTGAGGACAAGCATTTGATTAACCAAGGGGCAGATGATAAGGCCAAATTATTCCCTTTATTTTGTATAATTTTAAATAGTCTATTCTAGTTTCTGACAAAACATTTGTGAACCTAGCCAATCAACACTTGTGATAAAGTCCAGATAGAACTGATAAACCATGGGTAGATGTTTGTGACATATTTTTCTAATATTATACATATAGTGCAGTATTTCATATAACCATTAGAATATATGTTCTAATATCTGGATTTAATTTGATTAAGCTTGTTGCATGAATATTTCCGCATCACAACTAACTTGACAGGAAAGGAAGTGGCTGGAGAGTGGTCGAAAACATTGAAGGAAGACTATTGAGGACCAGCTACGGTGGAGTGATCATCACAGTACCAGGAAACATGACTACTACAATAGAGGAGCCATTATTCTAGGACATGGGGATGTAGTATTTCTATATTCCCTCTGCACTTTATTATGTTGAACTGGTCGCCCAAGCTTTATTACCCACACCGCGGTTGTTGCATTTCCATCTTCTTCTCCGGCATTTTTTCAGCAAGATAGTTTCTTTTCTATTTTGAAATAAGTATTCGATCTTCTATTTATAGGGATTGGACTGATAGTTTGAGGTTAGAGGAAGAAAATTTAGAGAAAGAAGTTTTTGGAAGAAACTGTTATATCTTACAACAATCTATTTTAAGTTTCACGTATTGCTTTTATGTAATGAGTTTTTGAAATATAATGAAGTAATTATTGGTTTATGTTCTGTGTTAATAGATTAGTAGAAACCAACCAAGGGGGCCCACTTGGGAGGTGGAATAGGTTAGGATAGAATAGGTTTCCTTCCATCATTTCCAGTATTTCCTATATTTCAAATAGAAGTTACAATTTCTTCCTGCAACATTGTACCTTGTGAATGTTCCTACAACATCTGCAAGAATAGTTATAATGGATGTTCTAGGTTGAAAGTATAGGTTTAAGTAGAGTTTTTAATTTCTAGCATTCATTTCAGTAAGGAGATAAATGTATTCTTTTATTGCAGCACTAGTGTAGGTTTCTTTTATGCATTTTTACCTTCTTGTAGCATAAGCAAAATGACTCCTTAAGGAACCTAGTGCACATATCGTGCAACCATTTCAAGTATACATCCCTGGGTTGAAAATTTAAATGCACCTCATAACGAGATTATTCCACACCTATTTTGAGGTGGTTCACTTCTGCCACAAGGTCTTCCAGAAATGGCTCATAAACTTGGAGTCCCTATTTGATACAATACTCAAAGGTAAACCATGGATCCCAACTGCTTCATTGAAGAAGATATTTTTTATATAGCATGCATCATGGGTGGTTTTACATGGCACAAAATGGGCCATCTTACTAAATCTTTCCACAATCACAAAGATACTATCCAAACCCTATTTTGTCTTAGGGAGTCCAACCATAAAGTCTATGCTAAGACACTCCCAAGGTTTATTTGGGATTGGAAGGGGTTGATATAACCCTACATTAGATGAAGTTCCTTTTTCCTTCTGACAGACAATAAAAGTCTCTACATACCTTTGTATACCTCTATTCATCTTAGGCTAATAATAGTATCTTCTGACAAACTCTAAGGTCTTATTTAATCCAAAATTCCTACTAAGTGATCCATTATGTTTCTCCTAGACTATGTTCTCTCTCATAGACCCTCTAGACACACAAAGTTTCCCTCCCCTAAATAGAATACCTTCTTAAATAGAAAAATTAGATTACTCACCATGGAAATGATTTTGGAAGTCACTACACACCTTGTAAGCAGCTGAGAAGTCCTCATCATCTGGAAAAATTTCTTTGATGCTTTCTATGCCAATACTCCTTAATTGTATTTCTTGGACATTCAATAATATTCTTCTTAATGCATTAACCACCTTGTTATGTATCCCTTTCTTATGCTTTATTGTAAAATTATAGGCTTTGATATATTCCACCCACTTCATATGATTATGACTTAGCTTGTCTTGTGAATTTAGGAAGCTTAGAACTTGATTGTTTGTGTAGACTACAAATTCCTTAGGAAGGAGGTAATGCCTCCACTTCCTTAAGGCTTGAACAAATTCATACAACTCCAAGTCATAAGAGGAGTACTTTCTCATTGCATCACTGAGCTATTCACTATGGAAAGCTACTAGTTTTCTTCCTAACTTAAGACTGCACCTATAATAGTATTATTGGTATCACATTTAACAGTGAATAACTTCTCAAAAGTTGGTAGTACCAAGATTGGTTGGGTGGCTATTTTCTTCTACAAAGTCTCAAAACCCCTATTAGCTTTCTCATTCCACTAGAATTTTTTCTTCATACCTCCTTTTATGGTGTCCAAAATAGGCACACATATCTCACTGGACTGTGTGATGAACTTCCTATAGAATTGTGCCAACCCATGGAAGCTCCTTACCTCTATATCAGACTTAGGTTTAGGCCAATTTATGATGGTTTCCACCTTACTAGTGTCCATTTTCAAATTCCCTTCTGAGATTACAAATCCAAGGTACACCAACTTTTGTTTCATGAACTCACACTTGTCTAAGTTGATTTTCAACTTATCCTCATGAAATTTTTGTAAAACCATATGCAGTGGCTTAATGTGGTCTTATTCTGTCTTACTGAATACCAAGATATCATCTAGGTACACCACAATCCACTTACCTATGAAGTCCTTCAACACTTCATTCATTAGTCTCATAAAAGTGCTCGGGGAATTATAAAACCCAAAGGGAATGACTAACCACTCATATAGTCATTCTATAGTCTTAAAAGTCATCTTCCATTCAGCCCCTTCCTTCACTCTAATTTTTTGGTACCCACTCTTTAGGTCAATTTTGGTAAAATACTTGGCTCCACCTAGACAATCCATTAAGTCTTCTATCCTTGGGATTGGGAACCTATACATCATGATAATCCTATTAATGGCTAAAGAATATATACATAGTTTCCAAGTACCACCTTTATTTGGGGCTAGGATAGTGGGAACAACACAAGGGCTTATAATTTTCATAATTAGGCCTTGGTCAAGTAACTCTTGGATTTGTTTACCAATCTCTGCATTCTGTTGTGGTGTCATCTTATAGGCAGCTTTATTAGGGAGTAAGGCTCCAGGGATAAAGTCAATTTGATGGCTAATGGCTCTCTTAGGTGGTAGGGTAGCTAGTTTTCAACCACTCACCATGTCCTTTTATTGATTCAATATTTCTTGTATCTCTATGGAAAAATCATCTTTCTTATCCACCTTCTCTTCCTTAGGTTTCAACACTAAAGCAAAGCCTACTACTTCTCCTTCTTCAAGTGTGATTAATAATTATCCCCCCACTAAAAGTACATTTGGACCCACTGTCTTCACTTCTCCTTCTTCCAATATTGATTGTATCTTGAATTTGATCCCATCCTTCTTAAATGAGTAAGATTTCTTAGCTCCATCATGCATAGCAGCTTTGTAAAACTGCCAAGGTCTTCCCAACAATAGATAGAAATAATCCATGGGTAAGACATCACACATCACTCTATCCTTATACCTCACAATGGAAAATTCTACCCATGCCTACTCATTTACTAACACATGTTGATCCTTTTTTAACCAAGTGACTCTATAGGGGTTAGTATGGGGAATTATTTTCAATTTACGATTATCAATTGCTTCAAGAGAGATAATGTTACCAGTAGATCCAGAATCAATAATAACTTTGCAAACCTTACCTAAGATTTTGTATTTGAATTTGAATAGGGACCTTATTTGGCTTTGCTCTTCTTAAATTGGCTCTTTGATAAGTGTTCTTCTAATAATAAAATTCTCCCCTATCTCTGAATCCAATGCCACTTTTGTTGTTTTTCTACTAGAAGACTCCTCTTGTACATACTTTATTCTTTTCTATCCACCTTGGGATGATGAGCTCTTTTCAGGACACCTATAAGAAGGATTCCCATATTGATGATAGTTATAGCACTTCATAGGAGATAAGTAAGATCCTCTTCCCTGGCCACTTGATCTTCCTCTTGAAATACTGCTAGAGCCCCTACCTCTATTGTAACCCCCTCTGTAATTGTTTGACTCTCCTTGCTACTTAGTGATCTTGGATTCTCCTTGGTTTATTTATTCAATGTTTCTTCCTTTGAAACCTCCCCTCTTTCCTTTTCCATATCTTCTACTTCCTTTTCCCCTACTGCTTGAGTCACACTTCTTCTTTAATTTTTCTTCCACCTTAAGGGCAAGTTAATAACATTGATGTACTATCTTTGGGCTTAATAGGATTATTTACTCTTGTATGTTCCACCTTAATCCATTTAGATATCTAGCCACCTTTAGGATTTCTTCTTCCATCACATGTGACCTTAGACACAATTTGTGGAACTCTTATGTATAAGCACTTACTTGAAGATCTTTTTGTCTTAGGTTTTGTCTCTTCTTGTGCAACTACACTTCATAATCATCTGGCAAGTAAGTCTCCCTAATCTTGGACACCATACCTTTCCAACTAATAATTTAATTATTTCCTTCCTTTAACCTCTCATCTTGTACAAATTTCCACCATGTGAGGGCGATCCCTCTCAACCTTTTTTTAGCTACTCTCACCTTTTGTGCCTTTGTCACACTTTCACATTCAAAGTGATTTTCTAATCCCTCAATCCACTCCATGAATAATTTAGGGTCCATCTTATGACTGAATAAGGGTACACCTTCTATTAGATTTCCACCCATGGAATTTAGAGCCTTGAGGAATGGCTCTTTATGCAATATAGGATCAGGCTCGGGCACTATATCTTCTTCTACCACTAACTTGCCTTTTCCTTCTATCTCTCTGACCAACTCACTTACTTCTGCAGTCCTATCTTATACTTCATCCTATCTTATACTTCATCAAGATTAGTATCCATCTATTCCAACTAATATCTTAGGAGTCTATTCTCCTCTTCTCTTTCATCCATATTCTTATCCAACTCTACTTTGGTCACCATGGTTGATTCTCCCACGGATTCAAGATCAGTCATGTGCTTCCTAGCCCAAGTCTTTTAGGGATCTAATACTAATATGATAGAGATGTTCTTCTAAAATAAGAGTAAGCTTTACTCTCTTCCAAGGCCTCTTTCCTAGACCTAGTAGGGCTTCCACTTAACCCTAATCCTAAGGGAAAGATACCAAGTTCTCTACCCTCCAACTCCCGAACCTCTCTACCAATAGTATCTTTAGTACTCACTAAACTTTCTCAAGTAGTTTCCACTTAATCATGCAAAACCACTTAAAGTGATTTGCAAGATTGGATTCACCTCATTTGGGACATTTGACACCATTCTTGAAGACTAGGATCAGTCATTTATCCAACCACCAATCATGTTCCTAAAAACTAGGAATAGGCCTTAGGACTTCTTGTAGCCCTATTCAGGCTCACAAATTGAAATATATCACAAAAATAAAAAAGAAACCCCAAACCTATTATTGGATTTAGATACCCATTATTTAATTACAACCAATTTCTAGGTTTGGAGTGACTCAAGTCTTCCGTAAAACACCTTAAACCCTTTAGGGACAATGTGCTTAAAAATAGGGCTAGTTGTCCAGTCTGAAGAAAAAATACCTAAAACCTTATGACTATTTTCATCAATTTCCACCACTACTATGAGAGTATTTTCACCTCTCATATTCCATCCCCTATACACTAGATTAGTTTTCCCAATCTAACCTTGCAAGATTTAATTCACTATTACTCCTTGGACCCTAGCCAGGCTATAACCTAGCTCGCCTAGGGTAAGAGGTCACAATTCATTCTTGAAACTACTAAAACTAAAACCAAAATAAAGATATGTACAATGACTTCCATTTCATTCTATCTAAGCCCCTTTTACATGCCATGGCAGAAACAAACTCGAGGAGCCATTTTCTTATGGACAGTCCAGAATGGACCAATGAACACAACACACTACAAAATTTTAATTACAACTAAAAAATGGAACTATAGAAATAAACCACTGGACAAAGAATGAGGAATTTTTTTTTAGAAACTAATTACATTCTTTATTTTCTCAATTCAAACCATCTAAACTACCTTTACAAAGAAAACACATAAATTGTGACCTTTTTGAACTGTGTCACTATTCAATTACCTCAAAATGAAATCCAAAAAATCACAACCCTTATACAATGATAAGGATGTACTTAAATAACCTTCCTCTAACTAGGGAAACCATCCAAACCAATCAAAAACCAATTTTAGGCACAAAGTAACTTTTTGCCAGAAGTTGTCGAGCAACTTTTGAAAGTTGCAAATGTTGCTTGAACAACTTTTACACTTTTCTGCATTTTTTCCTTCTCATGCTTCCACCTCCATGAATGGATTACACATGGTCTGATTTCATGTCCTAAGACTCAAAATTACCTAAAAATTTCCCCGTAAGCAGCTTGGTTGCCCAACCCACATTTTGACTCATTTTGTCAAATGAGGCTTTACAAAGGTCACTAGGACCAAAACCACCAAAAACCCAAACACATCACTAATAAAATACTTCAAAACCATCCTAAACTTCCCTATAATCTTTAATAAAGTAAAATGAAATGAAAAACAAAAAATAAGAGCTTTAACCCTAGGTGCTCCTGCACCAATCCAAAGGATCATATTGGCAGAACTTTTGTTCAATGATAATATTTTTTATTATTGTTCATGTTCTTGGCCAACTTAGTTGGTAAATAATGTTGTGAAAGTGTTAGGAATATTTATGATCTCCAGGAGGTAGTCATAGGCACTAGATATGATTTAGTGTCCATAGATGGATTTGAAAAAATAAATATGGTGTGTTGATTGAAGAAATCATGAATTAGGTTTTGTCGACCTATTTCTTGGTATAAAATGATGAATTAGGGAATATTAAAGGTGTGGATCATGGATGTAGATGCTAGAGGTGGATATCAAAGGGAGAGAATGATTCAGTGGGAATTATAATTATTTCAACAAGGGGTGAAATGAATATTTTCATTGTTTTACATTGGATCTGTATCAGACATGAGGTAGATGTCACTTACACAGTTCAAAAAAAGTTTGTATGGATCATCATAGTGATCAGATTGTAAGGAAGTGAGCCTTCCTCAGGGTTGTAGCCCACGGATTTTCATCTGAGAAGTGATCCTAAATGCATGTGCATTCCCCATATATTGTAATAAGGTTATAACTCTAACAAGGTATTTTATTATTGTCAATAATCAACCCCACCATGATTTTTACCCTAACAGGGTTTCCATGATAAAAATATTGTGTCAACTTGTGTGGATGTGTTTTTGATTTTTGTATGCATGCATGTTTCATACTTCATTTATTTAGATCAGATTTAAGGGTTGAAAGTTAGAGGGTTTTAAGATTTAAGGTTTGAGATTTATGCTTTTGGAAACAACTAATTCACCCCCCTCCTCTTAGTTGTTCATTTCCATAATACTAACACACACATCTTATTGTCATCCTATTACTGTATTTTCCTCCTTGATCTACACATTTTTCTTAGGAAATGAGATTTCAGAGTTAGGTAGTTGAGTGTGATAGTTATCTTTCTTGTTTTTAGTAATAAAAATATTTTTATTTGTTGGGAACACATATTTATTTCAATTTCCCAAATTTTGTGTCTTAGCTATGTTTGAAATCATTTATCATTTAGTTGTCGTAATTTTTTATTTTCATGCTAGCTCAATGCAATGACAAGGATAGAAAATAAAATCCCTCTCTTGAAACAATGATTAAAATCACTCCCAAGGTTCTCAGTGATTGGGTCTTAATCGCACAAGGAGACCAATGAAGATAAATGTGAATAACACAAGGAGGCCTTTGTTGGTTTGTCAAGCAAGAATTGAAAATATGCAGTCACTTTTTTTTTGGATATATGAAATTGAAGCTTGCATGAAATGGAAAATCTAAAAATCTTATTTCTATGCTAACAACTATTATAAATATAAGATTATAAACAAATTGTAAAAGATTGAAGGGTGACAAGAGATTTAAGAAAAAATTTAAAATTTAATTCCTATGGACATCAACCATGAGAAATCATAACTTGTATAAGATATAATGAAAATAGTTCAAGAAACTTGAAATAGCGTGAATTTGGATTCCACAATTCAAAACTACCCAAATACAATCACATATGAAAACTAAAACAATGATTTTCAAGATTTATCAAAATCACATAAATGTACTATTCATGCACACATTTGAGACAAATCCATCTTCTAGCATGAAATAATTTAAATTGGATTCATCAAATCACCACCATAAGCGAATAAAACACAACTAAAGTCAATTAATCAAAGATAAATAAATTTCACAATAGAACATACATTGGCTCTTGAATTCAAAAATAAATCATAAATTTGCAAAATCAGCAGAAGTATCACACCCAGATTGTAACACCAAATTTATATATCTTCTATTTCAAAATAACTTAATCCCTATTATATTCTAAAACCAAGGTTATATAGAATTTACAACTTCAAAATTACCAAACCCATAGTTAGGGTTTCTAGGCATTATTTCTGGGCATGGATGAATTTCCCAAGAAAAAAATGATTTCTTTCTTCTTGTTTTCTAGCATACGTTCTGTGTATTCCCATTCTTTCTTCTTATGCTGCATCTAATCCTTCTACATGAATTTGAAATTGAATATGACATCTCTACTCCTAATTATTTTTTAATTCTCAAAATACCACAAATGATAACCAAAATCATTAACTCCATATCCAATTAAAGTACACTTCTTAGATTTTGTCTCAAACTTTGATCAATTTTTAATATCAATATGGACAAATTCTTCACAACCAAAAGATTTCATAAATGTGTAGTTTACCTTTTTGCCTTCCTATGCCTCGTTTGAAATACCACCATCCAAGGAACTTGAAGGCCCTTTATTTATTAAGTAAATAATATTAGCAATAATAGACCATGAATACAACTGGGGGGAATCGGTTGTATGCCATAAAATTTTACTTTTATAAACCAAATGATAAATGCAATATTGAACACCATAACACAATCAATTGTTATTGAGGAAACCCTGTTAAGGGAAAAACCCCGGTGGGAATTAGCACCCACAAATAATGCATTGAAAGTATAATATCTCAGTTAGGAGATTTTTCCCTGTTAGGAGCTGATTATTACATATAGTGCACAGTCCCTGTTAAAGGACACATCCTATTAGGAGTCAAGAGAAAAAACAGGCTCACTTCCTAGACACATTGCCCAAAGAAGGTTAAATCCACTTTCAAGACTCACTGTCCAAGATATAGATATACAAAGATATAATATCCAGTGAACTAGCTGATAGAAAATAGCTTTGCTTAAGCAGTTCCAATGAAGTTCAACAATAACTATCTCTTCTCATCCAACAAAATTCTCAAATACAAGCTCGCAACTTCCACACCACTCTCCACAAAATAATACAACTCTCCTTTATATAGATTACAAATAAAGCAATTAGTTCGGCCAATTAAGACTTCCCCAATGCATAAACAATTACATAACCCCTTGCTAAGATACACATGATACCTTGAAAAAGTAAATTTTTTTTACAAATAATCAAATATGATCCAAGATCCATAATCCATGATCGCTATCCATAACATATGCTACATCACTGAAGTCGGCCACAAATAGGTCTTCTTCAGAACAAACGCCACAACTGATGTCACCAAAAGTCTTGCAATCCAAGAATCATAAAAAAAATTCCTCAAAATGTCTCATAACATTTCCCAAGCTCACATAACATGAAACATGCTCACATCTATGTTATCCACAAAAATCAGAGACTATTACATCCATAATTCTTTGTCACTATTCTGCAAACAATCTCCACCAAACCTGCTATAACTCTTGCAAACATAAACCTAAATTCAAGTGGCGTTACATATAAGATACCAAATTTTTCCTTAATACATATTTGTGATTTCATCCTCTAAGAGTCCATATAGTATCTGTACATGACTGTCAGTCTTTCTTGTGCTTGAGACAATGAGTCTGATCGAGACTTCAACTGAACACGTGTTGACATCAATAACAAAACATGAATGAAAACAAATACAACGTAAGACAATTCTAAAAATCTCACCCTTTGTCATTTATGGACAAATATGAGAAAATCTATCAATCCAAAAGTACCTATCTCAATACAAATTTCTCAATAGCTCTCTCTAAAACAACAGGGATTTTCCCCTAAATCTCTCCCCCTTTGACATCAATGGAAAAGGGTTCCATTACTCTATCTCTGACCATATCACCTCTACAAGGTGTAGATTTTTCAAATCTTCATACCTATAGAACCCATGTTCTTAAACACCCAAAAGTGTGTTGGGATTAATGGGAAGTAGTACTGAGAGGGGAGGGGTGAATCAATACCTCTAAAACTTTTAACACCTTTCACAATTCATCATTATTAATCATTCATAAATTTATTACCGACCATTACTGTTGTTATTTCTATATGCATGTATTGATCATTCATAATCTTTAATAATTTGCAACATTCATAGAAACATTCATGAAAATGATAAACACATAACACAAGATATGGTATCACAGAAAACTCCTGTTAGGAAGTAAAAAACTGCGGTGGGGATGGCACCCACAAAACTTCACTATCTATAGAATGGAAGGGAGCTAGTTAAGTCTTACAATTTGATCACTTCTGATGATCTACCCTGTTAGCAATATTAAGGTGGAGAACTGTTAAGATGTACTCTGTTAAGAGCTTTAGCAACACTGATTTAAGTATGCACTTAGTTATGAGATTTACAATAGGATGGTTAAGCCCACCTTTCTTGAAAGGATTTCATTAGTGTACTACACTTATTAGAATGAGTACAAATGTTTGACCTAAATGTATAAAATCTATAATTTATGATTACAGATCCATTAAAGCTCTCAGAATAATAATATCACCTTAAGTGATTGATGAATACCTTTTCTCTGCTTGTCGATAGCCTCTGTTCTGTTCTTGAAACTGATTTGTTTCTATTTCTATCCTTCTGCTTGATTTCTCTTGTCTCGTCTCTAGATGCTCTCCATGGCTACTATCTTCATTGAAAAACTTCTATTCTTAATGGGTTGAGCACCTATTTATACAAGTATTTGACCTATCTTGGAATCACGCATTAAAATGTTAACTCTTAGATCCAAGGTTTACAACTTGACCTTGATCTTTAGTTTGCATTTTTTAAATTAGTAAAACTAATTAAAATAATAATAAATACTTTTCTTCCTCTGCACATAATGGATTTAAAAGTAAATCAAGAAGCTATAACTGCAACTTCAGTGATTTATCTGACGTGGAAAGTTAGATCCACTTTTTGCGGGATGCAACTGACTGTCGGTTCTTGGTCGTCGGGTTAAAAAGCTATAACTGCAACTTCAGTGATTTATCTGACGTGGAAAGTTAGATCCACTTTTTACGGGATGTAACTGACCATCGGTTCTTGGTCATTGGGTTAAAATTGAAGTCTATCGACGTTCCTTTGTTGAACAGTTCATTGGGTTCCCTTTGTCTGTCGGGTTCCTCTCTTTTCTATTCTTTCGGGTTGCACTGTTGTTACTCGTTGGGTTTCCTTTACCTTTTATGTCATTGGATAACATTGAATAGTGTTTGTCAGGTAACGTTACCATCGGGTAGTATTTTGCCCTGTCTATCGGTGTAGAGTAAACCGATGGTGCAGATCATGTTTTTCTTTAAGTATACTAATGGCAAAATATAATGCCTTCAAAGTGTTCTATTTTGTTCCTTCGATCACTCCCCCTGAGGAGTGGATTAAAACATCAAGTTCAAGAAATTATATAGCTCTGAAATCCATTGGATTGATGCATTCTTTCATTAATTAGTTCTTGTAAGGAGGGGATCTCACCCCAAGCATACCTCTGAGATACTCAAAGGAGTCCTTTGGCACAATTCTAATTGCATTAACAATATTTGGTCTAGTGTGAGTTAGATATTGTAAGTGTCCAATCATGGATCTACACTTTGTCTAAAAAATACCCTGAGATTCATCAGTAGTAGTAAGCTTGTAACCAGTAATCATAGGTGTTCAAACAGGTTTACACGCTTCCATTCCATTTTTTTTCAACATTTCCTTAAGATACTTGGTTTGAGAAATGAAAATACCATTCTTGTTTTGATTCATTTGAAAACCAAGAAAACACTTCATTTCACCAATCATTGACATCTCAATTTCACTTTCCATTTCCTTAGAGAATTTCTTACACATTTCATCGTTACCTCCAAAAATAATATCATCTAAAAATTTTTTAAATACCTTTCCAATCTAGCATACCATGCACTAGGTTCTTATTTTAGTCCATACAAAGCCTTCTTCAATTTTCAAACCATGACCTCATCATCTGTCAAAGGGAATCCATCAGAATGCTCAATATATAATTCTTTCTATAAATCTCTATTTAGAAATGTAGATTACACATCGATCTGATACACCTTAAAGTCCTTGTGTGCAACATAAGCAAAAAATAATCTCACTACCTCAAGCCTAGCAATAGGAGAAAATTTTTCTTCAAATTCTTTGCCTTCTTGTTTCCAGTAGCCTTTACAAACCAGTCTTTCCTTATTCCTTACAACCATTCCTTCGTTATTCATTTTGTTTCTAAAACTTATTTAGTCCCTATAACATTCTTGTCCTTAGGTCTAGGAACCAATTCCCAAGTGTTATTTTTATTTATCTATTCCAATTCTTCCTACATTTCTTTAGTCCAAGATTCATCTCTACAATTCTCATCAATAGTTTTTGGTTCTACTTGAGAAATCAAACAAATATCATTTCTTAATCTATATCTTGTCATTATGCCTTTATTTGCATTGCCAATAATTTGATTTCCAGGATGATTTTTATTAACATACCTTTGTGTCTTTGGAATTTCAGTAGAATCATTAAGACATACCTCGATCTCACGATCAGCCTCAAAAGGTTCTTCTTGATTTGTAGTATCCTCCCTATTATCTAAAGTTTGGCTATAGTCATATATTCTTTCCCAAATCTGAAACTTCTCATCAATCCTTACATTAACACTTTATATTATCTTCCTCAATCTTAGATTGAAACATTTATAATATTTACTCTTAGTGGAATAACCAAGGAATATTATTTCATCAATTATAGCATCAAATTTTCCTATCTCATCATCCCTTTTGATATAGCATTTACTACCAAATATTCTAAAATATTTCATAGTAGGAGCATAATTAAACCATAGTTCATAAGGAGTTTTATTAGTACCTAATCTGATCTAAATTCTATTCAAAGTGTAAACTGTAGTACATAAATATTCTCTCTAATGAACATGTGCCACATTACCTTCAAGCAATATAGTTTTGGCAACATCTAATATAGTTATATTACTTCTCTTTACAATTCTATTATGTTGTGGTGTCCTAGGAGATACTATTTTTTTGTATATTTCATGCTCTTCATAGTAGGTATTGAACATATCTAAAGTATAATATCCACCTCTATCTGACCTTAAACATTTTATCTTCAAACCTGATTCATTCTCAACTTTTTCTTTGAAAATCTTAAATTTATCAAAATCTTCAAATTTCTCTTTAAGAAATGCAACCCACATCATCCTAGAAAAGTTATCAACAAAAATTATGAAATACCTTTCACCAGAGTAAGATCTTGTTCTTGTAAGACCACACAAATTTGTATGCACTAGATCCAACTTCCCTTTTGCTAAGTAAGATTTTATTTGAAAACTACTTCTAGTATGTTTCCCCATCACACATTCTCTACACATAGTGTTAGAAGGTTTCATAATATTTGGTAGATCTCCAACAAATTTTTTCATACTTGCTTTCACAATGTTATCAAAATTTATATGACAGAAACTTCTATGCCATAACCAACTATCATCAACCTTCACAACAAAACAAAAAGCCTCTCCAATAATCAGCTCAAATACATTACCTCTTGACTTACTACCTAATGTGATCAAATCTCCTGTCTAACTTCTGATAGAAAATTTCCCATCATTAAATTTAAAATGACAACCCTTGTCTACAAGTTGTCCAACACTCAATAAGTTATGCTCAAGTCCATGAACAAGAAATACATAGTCAGTATTAGTTTTACTATCAAGAAATCGATCCCACTCCAATGATAAAATTAGGAGTTTTGTCACCAAATCTGACTACACCACCATCATATTTAGTTAGTTGAACAAACTTATTGTTATCACTAGTCATATGATGTGAACAAACACTACCTATGATCCATTCAAATTTCTTTTCAGCATGTGAAACTAGGGCTTTCTCTTCATGAATAGGTTCAATATCTTTAATAGCAATAAATCCAGTTTCATCATAATCCATAGCATCATCATCAGACACACCTTCAATAGCATAGTAACATTCCTTATCCTTGGAATAATTAGTCTACTAAACTTAGATTTATGTTTAGGAACCCTTGTAGGACATCTAGATGCAAAATGACCTATCTTATTGCATGAAAAAAATTTCAGAGGTAACTTTCCTTCAAACATACCCTTACCTCTCTTTTTTCTTCTTGTGATGAGGGCCAAAATTTCATCAAACTTCCTCTGTTCTTCTTGTATTTTTTTTCCAATCATTAACATATTCACCAAGCTCTTCACACAAGTCACTTTTGTTGGTTCTCACAAGACCTGATAAAGTCTTTTTGTCATTATGAAAAGTCACCTTAAATGTTGATTCTGGCTTAGGTAAGGAATCTCCTAGCTCTGTGGCCTCAAAAGTAGTTAACTTCGCAATCAACATATCTCTATTGAAGTTTGTTGTCAAAGGTATGATCTCTTCTATCACTTGCACTTTAGTTTTGTAAACAGATGTCAAAGATCTAAGAATCTTTGCAATCACTTATTCTTCACTGTAGGTGCCTATAGAGTTTCTAATACCTATAAAAACCTTAGTAACCCTCTGTACATATGATCTAACATTCTCATCATCTCTCATTCTCAATATTTCCATCTTTGTCTTCCATCTCTACAACTTCACCTACTTAGTAAACGTATCTCCTTCATATAGTGCCTCTAATATTGACCAAAATTTATGTGCAAAATCCAAATATTTAACCTCTGTGAATTCACCTTCAGAGAGCACACTAATCAGTGCTTCTCTTGCAACCATATTACAAGATAAAAAATTATTTTCATCTTTAGTAGCATTTTCTAATTCATCTTCAGGCTTGACCTATTCATCTTTCTTTGTAATCATCTAGTAATCAATTCCCAAACACAATAGATGAGTTCTCATCTTGTTCTTCCAACTGTCAAAGTTTTCAGGATCAAACTTCAGACTTTCCTTCCTATAGAATGCCATCTTCAGGATCACCTCAATCTGTTAATATTTCTCTCAAAGGACCAGCAACTCTAATACCAATTGTTAGCAATAATAGACCATTAATACAACTAAGGGGGTGAATAAATTGTATACCATAAACATTTAATTTTATAAACCAAATGATAAATACAATATTAAACACAATAAAAACAAAAAAATAACACAACCAATTGTTTTTGAGGAAACCCTATCAAGGGAAAAAACCTGGTGGTAATTAATACCCATAATTAATGCAAGAAAAGTATAGTATCCCTGTTAGGAGATTTAGTCCTATTAGAAGCTGATTATTACATACAGTACACAGTCCCTGTTAAAGGACAAACCCTATTAGGAGTCAAGAGAAACAACAAGCTCACTACCCAACACACTGCCTAAAGAAGGTTAAATCCACCTTCAAGACTCACTGTCCAAGATACATATATACAAAGATATAATATCTAGTGAAGTGACTGATAGAAACTAGCTTTGCTTAAGCAGTTTGAATGAAGTTCAACAACCACTATCTCTACTCTACATCTTGTAGACTTCTCAAATACAATCTTGTGGCTTCCACACCACTCTCCACAAAAGAAAACACTCTCCTTTATACTGATTACAAATAAAGCAATTATGTCATCCAATTAAGACTTCCCCAATGCACAAACAATTACATAGCCCCTTGCTAAGATACACACAGTACCTTGAAAAAGTAAACAAAAATTACAAATCATCAAATAGGATCCAAGATCCACAATCCACGTTCACCATCCATAACACGCTAGATCACTGAAGTCAGAAACAAATAGGTCTTCTTCAAAACACATGCCACAACTGACATCACAAAAAGCCCTGCAATCCAAGAATCATAAAAAAAATTCCTCAACATGTCTCCTAACATTCCCCAAGCTCACATAACATGATACATGCTCGCATCCATGTTATCCACAAAACTCAGAGACTAACACTGCCATAATTCTCTGTCACTGTTCTGGAAAAAATATCCACCAAGAATGTTGTAACTCATGCAAACATAAAGATAAATTCAAGTGAAATTAGATATAAGATCCCAACTTTTCCTTTAACACATATATGTGCTCGCATCCTCTGAGAGTTTGTACAATATCTGCACATGACTGTTAGTCTTACCTTTTCCTGAGACAACCAGTCTGAGTCAGACTTCAACTGAACATGTGTTGACATCAATAAAAATCATGAATGCCAACAACTCCAACAGAAGCCAATTCCAACAAATAACAGTATCTACAACATTTTCCCAAAATAGAAAAGGAAATCCTGCATGCAATCTCATGCTCCTTGCACACTCCATGATAGTTATGTTCATCCTTTTAGACAAACCATTTTCTCATGGGGTTCTAGGAATTTAATTTTTTCTATGAATCCCATGTTATGAAAAATAATTATCAAACTCTTTTTTGTAGTACTCACATCTATTATCTGACCCGAGACACTTCATCTTGTTTCCTCTTTTATTCTCAACAAAAGCTTTCCATTTCTTAAAGACTTCAAATACATAATATTTTCTTGGAATGAAATAAACCCAAGTTTTCCTACTTGTATCATCAATAAAAGTAACATAGAAATAAGACCCACCAAGAGATGGTACTTGGTATGGTCACCATACATCAAAATGCACAAGCTTTAACTTTTCACTTTTCTTTTCCTTCCCAACTCTAGGAAATCTGACCTTTTATTTTACATAAAAACAATTTTCAAAAAAATCCAAAGCAACTTATTTCAAACCTGGAAATAAATTATTTGAATGGAAAAGCTTCATCCCCTTCTCACTCATGTTCCCAAGTCAATTGTACCATATATTTGTATATGTTCCCGTGGAAGCTAGGAAAATAGAATAATCAATATTACCAGTACATAAATACAATGTAGCTACCTTTGCCACTTTTTCTATCTCCAGTGAACCTTTAGTAACCTTTCTATGAAAAGTATTGTGAAACCATCACTTCCTATTAGTCCTGCTAATATTATATTTATTCTCAAATCAGGAACATGTCTTACCTCTTTTAGTAGCCATTGATTACCATTTGGTAATTTTATTTGTATGTTTCCCTTTCCAACATTTTTTCATGGTGTATCATTACCTAAATAAACCTGTCCAAAATCACCTTGAACATAGTCTAGAAAATATTTTCTATGGGGTGTGACATGAAAAGAAACCCCTAAATCTAACACCCAAGAGCTAGTAATATTATCTAAAGAAAGAATCAAAGCATCTTATAACACATCACCTGTTACATTTGCTTCCTTTTTATTTTCTTGTTCTCCATCCCCTTATTTTCCCTTTCGAGACCAACAATATTTATTTATATGTCCTTTATTTTCACAATGTGAGCACTCCATATTTACCCTAGATTTGGATCTTCCCTTCCTAGATTTCCCACAATTACCTGGGCTCTTTCCTCTTTCCCTCTATCATCCCCTACTCTCAACAATCAAATAATTACCCTCACCTATACTTTTCCATTGCATTTCCTCACTAAGGATAACACCAACAACATCATCAAAGTTTAAAGTGTTTAAACTAGAGACAAAGTTACTTACAACCATGACCAAGCCATTGCATCTTTTAGGAAATGAGCATAAAATCAATAAATCCCTAACCTCATCATTAAAATTTAATATTAGAATACTTAGCTAGCTACTAACGATGTTAAACTCATTTAAATGATCAATAATAGACCCACCTTCTTGCATCTCTATATTAAATAAATGTTTCATAAGAAATAGTTTATTTGAAGATGAGGGTTTCTCATATAGTTTTTATAATGTCTTCATTAGACCTTTCATTATTTTTTATTTTTCTATATTGAAAATCATGGATGATGTCAGGTACACCAGTATTACTCTCAGTGTCTTCCTATAAAGAACTTGCCATTGTTCATGTGACATAGTCAACACCTTCTTTGCTTTTCCACCCAATGGTAGGTAAAGATCCTTCTGATATAGATAACACTTCATTTGTGTCTTCCATAGTTGGTATTTTTGGTTGTTGTACTTATCAAATTTAAGCCTTCCTTCCTCTACCATTTCCCCCACTCGAATATGATATTTCCTGCCAAGTCATTGATGTATACAATTCTCTAATACTAGTTGTTAGGGTTTATAAAGATATGAGCAATAAACAATATTACGATAATGCAAAAATAGAGGAGACAAAAAAAAAATAACATAAATATTTAACATGGTTCACCCAACTTGGGCTACATCCACTAGAGAAACAACTGCCTACTTATTTTATTATCCAACACCGATCAAAATTATAGTTTTGTCTTCACATTAAACCACACATATTTCTAGGCCTTTTAGGTATTTTACCAATTTTGGTTAACAATTTAACCCTAAAATGCTTGATGAGTTAACCTAGGGAAATACTTGATGAGTTAAAAAAACTTCATGAGTTAACCAAAAATGCTTTACGAGTTAACTCCATGAAATTAAAAGATTAGTTAACTCCATGAAATTAAAAGAGTGTACAATATAACATGATCACTTACCACATACCAACACCATCTAGACATCCTAATTATAAGTCATCTAATTCAATGCACCATATTCCTCAAAGCATCATTAAATAACATTATTACCACCAGTCACCTCCTGATTAACATGTCATATTCCAACTAAACTAACATATCGAATTCAATAGATAACACTTGTCATTATCATGTACCCATATTATCATAGAAAGAACATTATAAATCAATAAGTATATTCATCTAACGAAAATATAAAATTACCATACAATAATAGTTACAACCATAATCCAAAAAAATATCAAATCATCTCAGGTAAGTAATAGTTTCCTATCATGAATTAACAATCATAGTAAATGAAAATAAACGCAATAAAATAATAATCATTTCAATCAACTCATGAGATCCTACCATAAATTAGTACCATATTAATTTTTAATAAACCAAGTATACTTATATATTTACTTACTGTTGTTTAAAAACAACCATGCTTACCTCAAACCACATCCAATCCAAGGTCTAGAGTCTTGTTCCCTTCTCACCAAGGAAGAGCTAAGGTGGCACTAAATCCTCCCCCCTAAGGCTTGAATTACTCCTAGAAGTTTCAAGGCCAAGAGTAGAAACACTTAGCACATTAGTCCTGAAACATTATTTAACCCATATCACTAATATTGTTACTCATCGGATTTATAAAATGATTAAATAAAAGAAAATAATCCTCACAGAAATGTATATACATAATGCATGTTTGTAACTACCTCATATCATATTCTTACCAATTGTTACGATTTCAAATTTCTCTAAAAAATCCCCGAGGGAGATTGTTACTCAACTGATGGAGATGATGATGAAGACCAAGATCAGAGGTATACAAGATTGTAGAAAGGATTAGGTCAGTTGTTATTTTTTCATTGATGTCAAGCAATTGATTTCTAGTTCATTTTGAGTTTCCATATACAATGATAAGTTAACCTTGAGATAATTGTTTTCTACTTTATCAAGTTAGTAAAGAAGATTGAGCATGTATTGTCTCTTACCTTTCTTATTGTCATAATTCCATCATTCTTGTCTCCAATCATCTTTCTCAGTGAGTGGTGTCTCCTCACATACTTGGTTAGAACATGCTCGGTAGTTGGTGGAAGTTCATTTCCATCATTGGTGGTAGTTCTCTCTATTCTTCTTCCTCCCCATTTTGTGCTTGTGGTAAGGTATCAGGAGCATCGGGTTGAACATATACACATATTTGATAGTCCTCAGGTTCCTTCTTTCTATCCTCATAATTTCTCTCTACAAATTCATCAATTCTCATATTTGCACTTTCCACAATCTTGTTAGTAGATTTGTTCAAACATTTGTAAGCTTTTCTCTTTGTAGAATATCATAAGAATATTCTTTAATCTCCTTTAGAATAAAACTTACCATCTAGAATCTTTAAGAATATAACATCTAGTTCCAAATACTTTGAAATAACTTACATTTAGTTTGTGATCATATATAATCTCACATGGAGTCTTGTTTGTACCTTTGTTCAATTGTACTTGGTTAAGTGTATAAGCACTAGTGATGGCTGCTTCTCTCCAATAAGTTTCAGAAATACCCTTCTAAATCATCAGTTTTCTCACATAATCCACAATGAATTTGTTTCTCCTTTCACCTATATCATTTTTCTATGGTGTCCTTGGTTTAGACATTTGTCTCTTTATTCCTTGTTCATTGTAGAATAGTGTAAAATTATCAGAAGTAAACTCTCCTCCTCTGTCAAATCTTAGATATTTTTCTTCAAGTTCCTTTTCAACTCTTTCCTTGTACCACCTAAAAATTTGGAAAGATTCGTATTTTTCTTTTAAAAACATGAGAGACATCATTCTAGATTAATCTGTTGGAGATTTGCTTCTGTGCAAATTGTTGATTGTATGTTTGTCATTGATGACAACATATATATACAACAGTGTTCTATATGAAATTATCAGTACATATTTTTTGGAGCCTTGTGTGTTCATTTCCATGGTGTAGACATGTTTTGGTTTCTATGTGCATTCAAGCAGAATCAGATATGCAGTTTCAGTGGAGTTATGTTAATCAGTTTTGGCAGTTACAGTTTACAAAGATCATCTGTGAAGAGCCAATGTAATTACATTGTTTCTTGAGTTGCGCCTATCTTCAGGATATGCATGTTTGTATTCATGTTTAGTTATGAGTTAATGATAATTATCTAAAGGCACTAAATGTGTTCTAACAGAAGCAGGATGATTGAGTCAATTTGGTAGAGCCGACTATGTGAAGTGTCGCATCTATTCAGTTTGAGTTGCATGGTTCTAATTAGGTTGTGTGCTTGATTTGGATGACTAAAGAAGTATTGAAGGGACTCCTAAATCTGACTAAAGATCACACCTTTTAGGTAAGAGACTCATAGCAGTTCATTTGATGAATGCTAAAGTGTGAATGATAAGAGAAGAGATAGAAAAAGTATAGAACAAAATGTCTGTTGTATTGGGACAGTAAAGACATTTCATTCATCAAGAAAAGATCTATGTGTAGAAGAAGTGGAAGCATAAAATACACTGGAACTGATCAGGACAACAGGTATACTCAAATAGTTCAATTACCAGATATAGTGCATATTTGTTTTCCTGAAGGTTGCAGCCTTCATCATTTTAGTAGTGAGATTTTTGGATAGTGAGTCCTCACCCCTAACAGGTTTATTTGTAAAAGACTCCTAATAGGGTTAGACCCTTAATCAGGTCATTGTACTTATTACATTGTAAATAACAACTCCTAACAGGGTTGCAAGATCTTCTAATAGGGATAATTATACTCAAGTACAATTCTTTGTGGGTGCTAATTCCTACCGGGGCTTTTACCTATTTGGTTTCCCTGTAACCAAAATTGTTGTGTTCTATCTTGTGTTATATGAATGTGTTATGATTAGTGTTATTCTATAATTACTTGGAGAAAATAATTATACTAGCTGATAACTGATTCACCCCCCCTCTCAGTTATCCCTTGGGACTATTCCAACAATTGGTATCAGAGCCAAGTGCCTTGGAGAGAAAGCCTAAGAGCTTAAGGTAGATCAAATGGAATACTTAAGGAAAGAGAGTCCTAAGTTTGATGGAGAGAACTATCTTGACTGGAAGAAAAAAATGATAACACATCTTCAGTTTATTGGATTTGAGATCTATGAGATTCTCACTCATGCAATTGATGTTACCACCTTAAAAGACCTTGCAGAAGAAGACTCTACAATTAAAAAAAGGAATTATTCACTCAAAATGCAATTGCCAAGGAGGCCCTAATCAGTGCCCTATCTAACAGTGAATTTTCTGAGATCAAGAAAGAAGAAAAATCATATTCAATCTAGAAATACTTAGAAGATATGCTTGAAAGATACATCCAAGCAAAGAATGCATGCAGAAAGACATGGAAGAAAAGATACAATAATTTAGAGATACTACCTGAATAAAACATCAGAGCTTACAATCAAAGAATTAATGAAGCAGTATTAGGCATCAGGAACAATGGTGGAGAAATTTTAGAGGATCACATAATGGATAAACTGATGACCACATTGACAATAGATTATGATAGCAATATTAACATCATGGATGAAACCATGCAATTCTCAAAGGACTTCAAAAGAGAAACCCTGATCAACAAAATATATGCATTTGAGATATCAAGATTGAAGATAAAACCTAAAATGGAAACAACTTTCAAAGCCTCAGCCCATGGATATTTAAGTAGCTCTAATGAGAAGGAAGAAGTTGAAACTAAACTAGAAGAAATCATTGCAATGATTACCAAGAAGGAAAGAAAAGGTAAAGGGAAATATGAAGGGAAACTACCATTCAAATGATTTTAATGCAACAAAGTTGGCCACGTTGCATCCAAGTGTCCTACAAGAGTCAAGAAGTTTAGATCAGATTACAAGCCCAAATGTACTAAGGAATGCTATCATGCTAAAGACGGTGTAACTGATGATGATTCAGGAGAAGATGAAATTGGATTCGTTTCCATTAAAGAAATTGAGAAAATGCTTGAGGAGATGGACATTGAAGATGAAAAAGAAGCACAAGAATTTGCATTAGTTTCCAAAGCAGACATCAGAACAGACTGGATCATAGACAACGGGTGTTCACATCACATGATAGGTGAAAAAGATAGATTTATACATCTAGATAAGTACAAAGGTGGCATGGTTATATTTGGAGATAAAAATCCCAAACCTATCATAGGCAAAGGTTCTATTACCTTCGATGGAAAGAACAAAACATATGATGTTCTTTATGTTGATTGTTTACATCACAACCTTCTAAGTGTTGGACAATTGCTTGAAAAAAGATATTAGTTGGAATTCAAAGACAACAAGTGCATCATTAACAACAAAGAAGGGGACATGATTGTATCAGGCTCAAAGACCAAAGGTAATGTATTTCAACTAAACTCTAAAGTAAGTTGTTTTGTTGCAAAAGTGGATGATTGTTGGCTATGGCACAAGAGACTTTGTCATATCAGTTTTGACAACATAGTAAAGATAAGTAATGTAAAGGAAGTAAGAGACCTTCCAAGTATTGAAAGACAAGTTGATGCCATGTGGAGGGAATGTGTGATGGGAAAGCATGTAAGGAGTTCATTTAGAAGCAAACGAAGTTCAGCATAGAATAAATTAGATTTGATACATACAGACCTATGTGGACCTACTCAAACTAGATCATACCATGGAGAAAGGTATTTTTTTTTTTTGTTGATGATTTCTAAAGGATGATGTGGGTTCCATTCTTAAAAGAAAAATTTGAAGGTTTTGAGAAGTTCAAAGTATTCAAAGCTAAGGTTGAAAATGAATCTGGATTAAAGATAAAATGTCTAAGATCAGATAGAGGGGAATAATTCACCTCTGACTAGTTTTATGATTACTGCAAAGAAAATGGAATCAAAAGATAGTTAAGTGCACCTAGAACCCCTCAGCAGAATGGGATAGAAGAAAGAAGGAACATGATAATACTTTACACAACGCGCACTATCATGATTGAAGGAAAGGTTTCTCATACCTATTGGAGAGATGCGATCAATACAACAGTCTTTACTATCAATAGAATCCAAATAAGGCTAGGTGCAGACAAGACACCTTATGAACTTTGGTTTGGTAATGTACCCAATGTGAAATACTTCAGAATCTTTGGAAGCAAGTGCTACATCAAGAGAGATGACAATATTGGCAAGTTTGATGCTAGAAGCAATGAAGGTATTTTTCTTGGTTACTCTACTAAAAGTAAAGCCTATAGATGTTTTAATCTAAGATTGAAGAAGATCATTGAAAGTATTCATGTGAAGATTGATGAGAATTTTATGATTCAAGAAAGATACTATGAATGTGATCCCATGATTGAAGATGAACCTAGACCTATCAGTAAGGACACAGTTATTGAAGAAATTTTTGACTGTATTGATGTTTCATGCAACAATCTTGAACCAAGTCAACAAGAATCACATATTACAGATGAGAGTGTCACACCTAAAAAATCAAAATACACATCTAAATACCACTCTAAGGAAGACATCATTGGAGATCAGAGCACTAAAGTCTTGACAAGATCCAGAGCAAAAGGTTTAACCTTTGATGAAGAGGTATGCTTACTTTCTTAGATTGAACCATTAAGTGTTGAAGATGCATGCAATGATTTAGATTAGCAAAGTGCTATGCAAGAAGAATTGGATCATATAACCAAAAATGATACATGGGAACTGGTCCCTAGAGCTCATGACAAGAATGTGATTGGAGCAAAGTGGATATTCAGGAATAAGATGAATGAAGAAGGTACAATGGTAAGAAACAAAGCAAGAATGGTATGTAAAGGATATGCGTAGAGAGAAGGAATAGACTACATTGATACAATTGCCCCTATGAGAAGAATGGAAGCTATCAAGTTGTTTATGGCCTATGCAACATTCAAGAACTTTAAAGTATATCAAATGGATGTCAAGTCAGCTTTTCTGAATGGTGACTTGAAGGAAGAAGTTTACATAGAATAGCCTGAAGGATTTAATCTATCAGACAAACTAGACATGGTATGCAGACTGAAGAAAGCACTTTATGGACTTAAACATGCCCCAAGAGCATGGTATGAGAGAATTGATGGTTACTTAACAAGGATAGGATTCAGAAAAGGAGCAGCAGATTGTAACTTATTCATAAGAGAGACAGATGAAGGATTACTACTTGTTGCTATTTTTGTTGATGACATTATCTTTGGAGGTAATGACAAGCTTAGTGCAGAATTTGCCAAAGAGATGCAAAGTGAGTTTGAAATAAGCATGATTGGACCTATCAAATATTTTTTGGGATTGAATGTAAAACAAACAGACAAAGGCATATTTATAAATCAGTCAAAGTATGTGAAGGAGATATTGAAGACTTTCAAAATAGAATATTGCGAACTAGTAAGCACCCCTATGATAATAGGAAGAAATCTTTCTAAAGATGATGATCCACAGTAGTTGACAAGACACTATACAAGTATATGATTGGAAAACTCATATATCTTACTCAATCTAGACCAGATATTTCCAATGTAGTTGGCATTGTTGGAATATTTGCAGCTGAACCTAAACAAAATCACCTAATGACAATAAAAAGAATAGTCAGATACTTAAATGGGACTATAGACTATGGTTTATGATATCCTAACTCAGAAAATATAAAACTTCATGTGTACACAGATGCAGATTGGGCAGGTTGTGTTGATGACAGGAAGAGCACCTCAGGAGGAGAAGTATTTCTTGGAGACAGGTTCGTCACTTGGACAAGCAAGAAGCAAAACTGTATCTCTCAGTTGACAGCAGAAGCTGAGTATGTTGTAGAAGCATTGAATTGTTCAACAATGGTTTGGATCAAATAGATGATTAAAGAATTTGGTATTCAGATTGATTATCCTATTGTTATTCACTATGATAACACTAGCACTATCAATATGTCAAAGAACCCTATGATGCACACAAAGACAAAATACATTGAGATCAAATATCACTTTCTAAGAGAAAAATTTTTAGAAAGAGAAGTAAAGTTGGATTATGTGAGCGCTAAAGGACAGTTAGCAGATATTTCTACAAATCCTTTATCAAAAGATACTTTTGAGTATCTCAGGGAGAAGCTGGGAGTAATTCCCTTTCCTGAGTCTAATTAGAATTTGCAGCAAAGAACATCAGTCCTTGGTGACTGATGAATGGTTGAATACTCTACTTCTGGAGTAGTACCTGTGCTTCATGGTGTTTGGCATCCTTTGCCATTGATGTCAAAGGGGGAGTATTAGTAAGGGGGAGCATATACTCTGGGGGAGTAGATAGTCATGAAAATAAAAACACAATCAGAAGAGAAGCAACAGTGAAGAAGAAACCTTGATGAGGATATTGAGAAGATTGTAAAAAGAAAGGAATCACTTTTGGATTGATGGTGTTTTTCCATATGTTTCCATCAATGTCAAAGGGGGAGATTGTTGGAGATTTTCTTCTATGTAAATTTTTGATTGTATGTTTGTCATTGATGACAACATATATATACAACGGTATTCTATATGAAATTATTAGTACATATGTTTTAGAGCCTTGTGTATTTATTTCCATGGTGTAGACATGTTCTGGTTTCTATGTGCATTCACGCAGAATTAGATATGCAGTTTCAGTGGAGTTATGTTAATTAGTTTTGGCAATTATAGTTTCTAAAGATCATCTGTGAAGAGCCGACATAATTAAATTATTTCTTGAGTTGCACCTATCTTCGGGATATGCGTGTTTGTATTCATGTTTAGTTATGATTTAACGATAATTATCTAAAGGTGCTAAACGTGTTCTAACAGAAGCAAAATGATTGAGTCAATTTGGTAGAGATGACTCTGTGAAGTGTCACGTCTATTCAGTTTGAGTTGCATGGTTCTAATTAGGTTGCATGCTTGATTTGGATGACTAAAGAAGTATTGAAGGGACTCCTAAATCTGACTAAAGATCACACCTTTTAGGGAAGATATTTATAGCAATTCATTTGATGAACACTAAAATGTGAATGATAAGAAAAGAGATAGAAAAAGTACATAATAGAATGTCTATTGTTTGGGACAATAAAGACATTTAATTCATCAAGAAAATATCTATGTGAAGAAGAAGTGAAAGCATACAATACACTGGAACTGATCAAGACAGCAAGTCTACTCAAAGAGTTCAATTATCAGATATAGTGCATATCTGTTTTACCAAAGGTTGCAACCTTCATCATTTTAGCAGTGAGCTTTTTGGATAGTGAGTCCTCACCCCTAACAAGGTTATTTGTAAAAGAATCCTAAAAGGGTCAGACCTATAACCAGGTCACTGCACTTATTGCATTGTAAAGAACAACTCCTAACAGGGTTGCAAGATCTTCTAACATGGATAATTATACTCAAGTACAATTCTTTGTGGGTGCTAATTCCCAGTAGGGTTTTTACCTATTTGGTTTCCCCGTAGCCAAAATTGTTGTGTTGTATCTTGTGTTATCTGAATGTGCTAATGCTTAATGTTATTCTATAATTAATTGGAGAAAAGAATTAAACTAGTTGATAACTGATACACCCCCCCTCTTAGTTACCCTTGGGACTATTCCAACATAATAATTAAAAAACAAAATGAAATATCTATCACCATAGTATCTTTTTGTTCTCATCGGTCCACATAGGTCAGTGTGCACTAAGTACAGAATTCCTTGTGTAACATAAGACTTACTTGTAAAACTTGACTTAGTCATTTTTCCAACTTGACATTCCTTGCACATGACATTCTCAGGTTTCTCCAATCTCGGTAGTGTTAGCTCTTTTTCTTGCAACACTTACCTAATGATGATAGCATACATTGTATACTCGGATGCAACCTCTTTTAGGCAAGAGAAAGGCTAATTTCTAAGGATTGGATAATATCCTTCTTCATTTTTGAGCTCCACAGACTTAGGCAGGTTTTACCTTTTAAAGATTACTGATATCTCAGTCTAT
>MU227509.1:1250731-1261813 GCA_018584345.1 Thuja plicata | reverse complement strand
GGCCTTAAATGATCTTGGATCCTTGAAATGGAGAGGTTAGAGGTCCTAAAATGTAGGGAGAAGGCATAATTGAAAAGATG
The DNA here is from genome assembly GCA_018584345.1 of Thuja plicata. Classification (NCBI taxonomy): domain Eukaryota; kingdom Viridiplantae; phylum Streptophyta; class Pinopsida; order Cupressales; family Cupressaceae; genus Thuja; species Thuja plicata. The sequence continues at coordinate 1,261,733 of MU227509.1, read as the reverse complement.
CCAAAAGTTGCTAAATTGTTGTCATGACAACATTTGCAATAATTGCATATGTTAGACACAATATGGTTACATCAGATTCTCCTTGAAAATAGGAGAGGGGAATCAACAAAAAAGGACCTATAATGGTGGAAGAAGGAATCTAATGAAGAGAAGGACTCGAATCAAGGAGTGGGTTTTTACATTGTAACAAGTTTGAAGTTGAATAGAAGTCTGCAATTCTGAGTTTTCAGTAATCCTGAGCATTTACTTGAAACAGTTAGATTGAATGGATTGAGTGCTTGAATCTAACAACTGATTTGTGTTCCTAGGATAGTTATAGGCACTTTTCATTTAGTGAGGTAGTCGATTAGAGGTAGTATACAGTCGTAGTTAAATTGTTTTGTAACTAGGAGGTTCACTGGTCCTGTCCTGACCAGTCAGTCAAGTCATGGCTCCCCCATGAAATATAACCATGGGAAACACCTAAGGGTAGATGGAAATGTTAGGGGAGTCAATAATGTACATAATTTTAGAGTTAGGAGTCTTAGAAGTGCAAGTTTATATTTTTAGATCCAAGCCCTAGGCGAGCATGCAATGTCCGATTAGAGGTTTGGAGGAGTAACAGTGAGCATTCATATGTAGGGGAAGGAAGTATAGTACAATCTGAGTACATTTATAGTTAGGGTTTAGTGTTACTCTAACATAATGAGTTGTTCAGGTTCATACCAATCAGTGAAGATAAGTTTTGGATGAGTTTTGTTTAAAGTTACAGACTATCCTAGATTTTAGGCCTATTAGCCCTATAAGACCTAGTTAATAGGAACCTGATGTACGAATGAATTAGGGGTCTGAGACTTATAAAATCCTTTGTAAAATGAAAAATGGTATCTGGATATGGTCTTAGATTTTTGAGATCCATGGAAAATGTTTGCAAGAAGTGAGAAAAACAAATTGTTTAGGGCTACAAGGAAGTGAGCTCAATTAGGCCTCTGGAAGACACAAACTTGGACTCGACTGAAAATGGGAAGGAGATCCCTCAAGATGGATTCCAAATTGATCAAGTGCAATGCCTACCTAGTTTTGGATACCCCTACAAGTGATTCATGAATGTTAGTGTGGAAATTGACACTTAGACTCTTCTAAGTGTAAGTAGGAGAAGTGGAGATTTGAACTAACTAAGGGTGTTAGTCTTTTAGGGTGAAGCACATGAGTGGAGAACTCTTAGAGAAGAGTTGAAATTGGACTTAGTTAATCATCTAAGCCAATTCAGGACCTAGAGGAGATTAGGTCCCTAGAAGAGACAAACTAGGTCTCTTAGTTGCAGTGCTAGAAAGCCTTGGAACACTTACATCATATTGGTATCAGAGCTTGATTAAAGATCAAGATTGTGGTGGATGTTTTAGCCTACTGAATCAGTGGGAGAGAATACACCTGGAGGATCATAAAAAGACAAAGTCATGGTGACTAATGTTGAGTTAGCGAAAAAGGTGGAAGAACAAGATGAAGACAACAAGTCGTTAAGAGAAAGGTTGTCTCAAATAGAGAAACTCTTGGGAGAAGTCCAAGACAAAGCTGAGAAGATGAAAGATAAGATAGATAAAAAAGAAGAAGAAGAAACAAGGGAGAAATGAGTGGAACTAGAAGAAGAAGCTTCAATCTTTGACCCTGTCAGTGACCAAGAACCCTTCTTAAAGGCATTGAAGGCTTTAAGTGGTAAAGCTTTGGAGGGTGTGCCACCATTTAGTGGACAAATGGATTCAGATTCAGTAGTGGATTGGATAGAAAACATAGAGAACCATTTTGAATGTGATGGTATCACAGAGGCCCAAAATGTAAATGTGGCCAAGTCAAGATTGAGAGGTTTAGCTCTTACACGGTGGAAGTTTGTTCAAACTGAAAGAGAGAAAGAAGGAAAGAGTCCTATAGCCACATGGAAGGGCATGGTGACTAAGATGAAGAAGACCTATTTTCCTGATGATTATGAAGTACAACTACATAGGAGGAGGCATAATCTCAGACAAAAAGAATTAGATGTCCAAGACTACACTGAAGAGTTCCAAAAGTTGTGCCTATGATCACAAGTGGTTGAAGATGAAAGTATCAAGCTAGCTAGGTATTTGAATGGACTCAAATGGTGTATTCAAGAAGACATGAGTCTTGTGAACTTAAAAACCATCTTCCAATGCTATCAAATGGCCTTGAAGATAGAGGAGAAAGGAAAAAGGAAGCAAGAACAAAGTTCTAAAGGAAGAGGTAGAGGAAGAGATAGTAGAGGACAAAGAGGTGGATATGGTGGAAGGAGTTTAGAATCAAGAACACAAGGAGAAGTAAAATACAATGAACAACAAGAAGAAATTTCTAGTAGAGGTGGTAGATGAAGGAACTCCAATTTTAGAGGTAGAAGTGGTGGACAAGGAAGAGGCAATTATTTTTCCAATATGAAATGTTACCATTGTAACCAAATGGGACACCCTACCTATAGGTGTCCAGAGAAGGGTAATACTTCTCAAGGAAGTAACAAGAGGAATAATTTGGTCCAAGAAGACACAAATGTAGCTGATAAACACCTTGAGGTGCCACTAAATTTAGAGGAAGGTGAGAACCTCAGATGAGGAGAACATTAATCAAGGAGCCAATCAAGGAGGATCCAAGCCAAAGGAGGTCTTTGTTTAGAATCAAATGTAAGGTGATGGGAAAAGTATGTAGAGTCATTGTAGACTCAGGGCCTACTGACAACATTGTGTCAGAGGAAGTAGTCAGCAAGTTAGGCATGATAAGGATACCTCATACCCATCCTTACAAGGTAACATGGATCAATAAGGGACATCATGTTTTAGTGAATGAGAAAGCATGGGTGGAGTTCTCTCTAGGGAGATATAAGGACAAGGTACTATGTGATGTAATTCCCATGGATTCATGTCACTTTCTCCTAGATAGGCCATGGAAATTTGACCGCCAAGCTATCCATGATGGAGTGAAGAACTCCTATACTTTCAAGAAGGATAACATGAATTTCAAAATTTAGTCATTATTAGAGGATTTAGAGATGAAGACAACTGGTCCCAATGTACTAATGGTGAGTGAGAAAGAGTTTTTGGAAGCCATGGAGGAAGGAGAAGGAGTTGGATTTGCACTAATGTTGAAACCCAAGCAAATTGAAGACAAAATGGTGAAGAGAACAGAGCTACCCCAAGAGATACAAGAAATGTTGCAGAAATATGAAGGTATTGTAAGTGATGGCCAACCATCAACCTTGCCCCCTATAAGACCCATAAGTGATAAGATTGACCTTATTTTTGGAGCTACCCTACCCAATAAGGAAGCCTACAAAATGACCCCTCAACAGAATGAGGAAATAGCTAGGCAAATTCAAGAGTTGTTAGAGCAAGGTCTTATAAGGAAGAGTATTAGTCCTTGTTCTATACCCACAGTCCTAGCCCCTAAGAAAGGAGGTACTTGGAGATTATGTAATGAATCCAAAGCCATTAATAGGATCACTATCAAATATAGGTTCCCTATCCCTAGGATTGAAGACTTGATGGTTTGTCTAGGAGGTGCAAGGTACTTCACAAAGATAGATTTAAAAAGTGGATATCACCAGATAAAGGTGAATGAAGGAGATGAGTGTAAGATATCCTTCAAGACCATTGAAGGGTTGTATGAATGGCTAGTCATGCCATTTGGCTTATCAAATGCTCCATCAAATTTTATGAGGTTGATGAATGAAGTACTCAAGGATCACATTGGCAAGTTTGTAGAGGTATACTTGGATGATATACTCATCTTTAGTAAGACAAGAGAGGAACACCTCAAACATGTAGAATTATTACTCAAGAGGTTACATGAAGAGAAGCTAATGATTAACTTGGAGAAGTGTGAGTTCATAAAAACAAAGCTAGTGTACCTAGGATTTTTTCTATCTCATGGTAATCTGAAAATGGGTAAAAGTAAAATGGAAGCCATCATGAATTGGCCTACTCCATGGACAACAACAGAGGTAAGAATTTTTCATGGCCTTTCTTAGTATTATAGGAAGTTCATAAGGAAATTTAGTGATATTTGTGCTCCTATGTTGGACAAAATTAAAGGAGGAATGAAGACCAAGTTCACATGGAATCAACAAGCTGATAAGAGCTTTGAGTTACTGAAGGAAAAGATTGCTACCCAACCAGTGCTAGTCTTTCCAAGCTTTGAGAAGCTTTTTACAATTGAATGTGATGCAAGCAACATAGCTATTGGAGCTGTCCTAAGCCAAGAGGGTAGACCAGTAGCATTCCATTCTCAGAAGTTGAGTGAAGCAAAGAAGAAGTATTCTTCTTATGACCTTGAGTTGTATGCATTGGTTCAAGCCTTGAGAAAGTGGAGGCACTACTTGCTACTCAAGGAGTTCATTGTTTATAGAGATAGTCAAGCCTTAAGTTTTCTGAACTCTCAAGAGAAGTTGAGCCACAAGCACATGAAGTGGGTTGAGTACCTACAGTATTATACCTTTAACATCAAACATAAGAAAGGTGTCCTAAATAAAGTTGCAGATGCATTGTCAAGAAGAGCTCTTACTATCCAAGAGATTTAGTTGAAGAGTATGGGAATAGATCAGTTCAAGGACCTATATGTTGAAGATGAGGACATTGGAGACATTTACAAGGTATGTGTTGGATACAAAACCATTTTCATAGTAAGTATGCTGAGTATACTTTGCAGAGTAACCTTTTATTTAAGGGAAATTAGTTATGTGTCCCTAGAGGCTCTATTAGGGAGAATATGATTCAAGAGAAACACAATGGTGCATTGAGTGGTCACTTTGGGATCACAAAGACACAAGAAATAGTTCAAATGTTCTACTATTGGCCGAGGATGAATCTTGATGTCAAAAGGTATGTGGAGAGTTGTATAGTGTGTCAAAGAGCCAAGGGTACTTCATCAAATGCTGGCCTTTATCAACCCCTACCTATTCCTACTAGACCATGGGATTGCTTGAGCATGGATTTTGTAGTTGGGTTACCCAAGACAAGACAAGGCATGGATAGTGTTTATGTAGCTGTGGATAGGTTTAGTAAAATGGCTCACTTTGTGCCATGCAAGACCACTAATGATGCTAGCCAAATAGCCTCTCTATTCTTCAAAGAGATAGTAAGAATCCATGGGTTACCTAAGAGTATTGTGTCTGATATAGACACCAAATTTATGAGTCATTTTTGGAAGACTCTTTGGCAAAGATTAGGCACTAATTTATCCTTTGGATCTTCCTACCATCCCCAAACTGATGGTTAGACCGAAGTGGTGAATAGAAGCCTTGGAAATCTACTAAGGTTCTTAACAGAGGAGGGTGAGTATGCCTACAATGATACCATCAATAGGTCAACAAGGAAGATGCCCTTTGAGGTGGTGTATGGAATACATCCTAGAGGATTCTATAAGTTGAGAGACTTGAAGGATGGAGTGAAAGAAAGTGGATATGCAGATAATATTTCTAATGCCATGCAAGAGATACATGATATAGTCAGGAAAACCTTGATAGAGAACACCTTGAAAGATAAGGCAAAGGTTGATGAAAGTAGGAGGATAGTTGAGTTTAATGTGGGTGACATGGTGATGGTACATCTCAATAAATCAATATTTGAGAAGGGATTCCATCACAAGTTGTAGATGAGAAGGATAGGCCCTTTTCCTATCATGGCTAAGTATGGTGATAATGCATTCAAAGTTGAACTCCCGAAAGGCAGTGGACTGTCACCCATCTTCAACATTGCAGACTTAGTCCATTACAAAGGACCAAAGAAAGACTTGGATTAGAGTCTTCAAGAAGTAATCAGAGATGTGGAGGAACTACAATTACCCTCTGCTACAGTCATAGGAGTTGACAACATACTGGATACAAGAGTATACAAGAAGACCAAAACAAAGAGTATAAGGAGAACTTAATCAAAATACATGATCAAACAAATGAAGATGCAATATGGGTCAAAGAATCAGAGTTGAAGAACATGGGGATTGATCCATGCATCCTTAATCCAAGGGTGGATTTATCTTTTTGTTTTGGGGAGGATGGTGCAAGAGCACCTAGGCTAACCTCCATGTTTGTTCATTTTGTCTTGTACTTGACATTAGCCAAGTCAAGATAGGTTATTTTTTTTGGACCTTATTAGGTCTTTGAAATGTAGGCTAAGTGAGTTAGTCATTAGGACTAAGGTCACATAAATAACCATTGTTAGTAGTATTTTTAAATTCTTAGGGTTAGTTGTTAAGTGTGAGGTTGGAGTCATGAATGTTTCCTAAAATCATAATTGAGGACATAGGGATGCCATAGGGCCTTAAATGATCTTGGATCCTTGAAATGGAGAGTTTAGAGGTCCTAAAATGTAGGGAGAAGGCATAATTGAAAAGATGCCAAAAGTTGCTAAATTGTTGTCATGACAACATTTGCAATAATTGCAAATGTTGCATGCAACATGGTTACATCAGATTCTCCTTGAAAATAGTAGTGGGGAATTGACCAAAAAGGCCCTAGAATGGTGGAAGAAGGCATATAATTAAGAGAAGGACTCAAATCAAGGATTGGGTGTTTACATTGTAACAAGTTTGAAGTTGAATAGAAATCTGCAATTCTGAGTTTTTCAGTAATCCCGAGCATTTCCATGAAATAGTCACATTGAATGGATTTAGTGCTTGAATATATTGATTTTTTTGTGTTCCTAGGATAGTTAGAAGCACTTTTCATTTAGTGAGGTAGTCAATTAGAGGTAGTATACATTTGTAGTTAAATTGTTTTGTAACTAGGAGGTTCACTGGTCCTGTCCTGACCAGTCAGTCAAGTCATGGCTCCCCCATGAAATATAACCATGGGAAACACCTAAGGGTAGATGGAAATGTTAGGGGAGTTAGTAATGTATATAAATGTAGAGTTAGGATTCTTAGACGTTCAATTTTCTATTTTTAGATCCAATCCCTACGCGAGCATGCACTGTCCAGTTAGAGGTTTGGAGGAGTAACAATGAGCATTCATATGCAGGGGAAGGAAGTACAGTATAGTATAAGTACATTTATAGTTAGGGTTTAGTGTTACTCTAACATATTGAGTTGGTCAAGCTCATACCAATCAGTGAAGACAAGTTTTGGATGAGTTTTGTTTAAAGTTGCAGATTGTCCTAGATTTTAGGCCTATTAGCCCTATAAGACCTAGTTAATAGGAACCCTATTTACAGATGACTTAGGGGTCTAAGAATTATAAAATAATTTGTAAAATGGAAAAGGGTATCTGGATATGGTCTTAGATTTTTGAGGTCTGTGGAAAAGTTTTGCAAGAAGTGAGAAAAACACACTGTTTAGTGCTATAAGGAAGTGAGCTCAATTAGGCCTCTGGAAGACACAAACTTGGACTCGACTAAAAATGGGGAGGAGATCCCTCAAGATGGATTACAAATTGATCAAGTGCAATGCCTACATGGTTTTGGATACCCCTGCAAGTGATTCATGAATGTTAGTGTGGAAATTGACACTTAGACTCTTTTAAGTGTAAGTAGGAGAAGTGGAGATTTGAACCAACTAAGGGTGTTAGTCTTTCAGGGTGAAGCACATGAGTGGAGAACTCTTAGAGAAGAGTTGAAATTGGACTTAGTTAATCATCTAAGCCAATTCAGTACCTAGAGGAGATTAGGTCCCTAGAAGAGACAAGCTAGGTCTCTTAGTTGTAGTGCTAGCAAGCCTTGGAACACTTACATCAGATCTCATGCAAGGGATTACAATGCCAAATCACTATCCTCAAAATAAAACATAGCCCACAATACCAACATTTCAAAAGTCATGATATTTCAACACATAAGCCACCCTAAATCCATAATAACCCAACAAGATATACATAATTCCCATTGGTTTGGCACAAAAAGTCTCACAACATACCCATGTTAGAATAAATGAGAGGGGGGGTGAATCAATGGCCTCAAAAATATTCCAATAAATCAACCCAAAAACTTAGTACCAAAATTATAAGCCTCTATTTATCTTCAATCCTACAAGATGTATTCCTTGAAATAATCTTATCAAACAACTACTGCATAGAGTTCATTGTTAAACCTTATTCTTAATTTTTACCAAATAGTAGTCTAGCATTTACCAAAATATAGTAAATAACTTAGTGTTTACCGATCAATCCTTTTTTAGTAATGTGTAAAGAAAAATATTAAATAAATAACTCATAAACACATTTGACGCATGGATTTTTAATGTGGAAACTTTGTTAAGGGAAAAACCACTTGGGATCGGTAACCCAAAATTTTCACTCTTCTGAAGTGAGCTTGGTGAAGAGCCAACCCCGTTAAAGGCTAAAAACACACTATTAAGTGCGACCTTGTTAGATAATTTATCACTAACAATTTATCACTTGATATCTAGCATTCACTATGCTATCTTCATGATAAACCTTTTGATACTCCTTGGGATGTATCTCAATATATAAAGGATGGTTAGATCCTACTCGGTTAAGACACTTTATGATCCAATGGTTAAACAGAAACAATATATGATTTGTTCACAAATACAACTTGTTACCCCTAATTTTTGACTCATACCCTACATTTTATCTTTTCCTATAATTAGGAGTTTGTCATATTAAAAGAAAAAATGTCTTCATATCTTTCACTCTAGTTTGCATTTTCTCCTTGCTGGTTGAACTTGAATCTTGAACTTACTTACTTCAAGGTTCAAAGTTCAATGTCGCCTTGTGGTGTCTTTTGCCTTTCTTCACTTTTATGTGAAAATGAGTGGCGCGGTATGCAAAGTTCAATCTACTGTTGAACTCTAAATCTTGAACATAGCTAGTTCAAGGTTCAAGGTTCAAGGTTCAACCAAAGCTAGCATGTTGAAGAAGGAAAGGACAATGGTGACATGAACGAAGTGATAGCTGGCAGGAAATAATTATACCCGTGTGTGTCACAGATATAATCATCATTAGATGTGACACTTATATGTCATTTCAATCATTTAAGAGGTGCAATACTTAATGATCGCATCAGGCGAGAACTCTTGTCACATTTAATTAAGAGCCCACATTATCATTAAATGCAAATCTTACGCATTTTGTGGAAAATCAGTTATAAAATGAGAGTTTATGCTATCAGTCTTCTGGTGAAGTCGAAATGGTGGAGCAGCAGAAGGTATACTCTCATCCTAAGAAGCTTAGAGTGTGCGGAATCTTCAGGTTAGTGTTTTTCTCTTCCAGAGTCCATGTTTGAAATTGAAGCGATTTGAAAAAGTTTGATATTGAAAGGATCTATTTTCCTTCTGCAATTTCGGTCTTTTATAAGTATTTTCCTTAAGAAATATGAAGTCCCCAATCCCAAATTTTGGTCTAACCTCTCCTTTGGTTAGTTCACTACCCGAGTGTGATGATACAATGATAAAAATGGGTGCCTTAGAGGAAATTTTCTGTAAAATTAAGAGCCCTATTCCTGGTTCTATAATAGAGAAGGTGGTGTTGAGTGGTCTAGCTGATGCAACAACATTTCCCCTATTGGTCCATAGAGAGGGGGGTGAATCAGTGGACTTTAATATTTTTTTTTAAAACTCTCAACCTATAAATCTAATTCAACTCGGTAAACTATATTTACTGTACTCTAGACTACATGCAGCTTTGAACAATTTAAGCAACAACATTAACACATATCATCCACATAAGATAATGACACATTAACACCAAAATTAATGAGGAAACCCAAATTGGGAAAAATATCCATGGGACTTGTCACCCACAAATAATAATACTCTTCTGAAGTATGCTTGGTTAGGAGCCAATCCTATTAAAGATTACAAAGCACATTGTCAAATGTGACCCAGTCAAGGGATTTCCCTCAGATCTGTTAGGATCTTCACTTTGTTAAAAGTGGCCTAATGAAAGGACTTAAAACACTCTGTTAGAATGTCACCTATCTCTAGGGTTTACAATAGGACTATTATATCTACTCGGTTAAGAGATTTCTCATATGCAAATATGAAACATACAATAAAATTTGATCTTTTAATGCAGCAATTGTCTTCTACCTTTTGCTTGATCAGATCCTTTTCTGCTCACTTGGTCTGCTAGATTCAATACCTCATCACTTCTTCAATAACTCTTCCATCACTCATTCATAGTATCTATTTAGAGTTCAGATTTTAGTCTTCTTCTTTTCCCTGTATCACTCGGTGACTTCTCTTCTGTCAACCTTTTTCCTTTCTTTTCATTAATCAACCAGCTGTAGCTTCACATTCGTGTAGCTTCATTTATATAGACAATATTTTTCCTCTTAATCTCCTTGATTAGGTTTCCCATAATTCAATCTCAGCCGCTTGATCATCCTTATGATTTCTTGCCGCTTGGTAAACCGCCTGACTTTTACCTTGGAACTTGTTCCCTTCTTGGGACTCACAACATTTGTTTTTCCACTTAATCTCTACCTTTGATCTTCATCTTGATTCATAGATCTTGTAACAAACTTCTTCCTTTCCTATGAAATCTTCCAGCTCATCATGATCTATCTTAGATTCGATCTTATCATTAACTTCTAGCAACTGTTCTTTGCTTGGTAACTGACTTTATGACTCGGTAACATGAACTTTTCTGCTCGGTGAATAACTCTGCTCAGTTCCTTTGCATGAACTCGGTACTTGGTAACTATGACCGAATATCATTTCCACTCGGTGACTATTTTCTCTTGGTGCTTGATTTTTCTTTCTTTACCGACTGCTTCCTTTGCTTACATTATCAACTGACTTCTCATACTCGGTAGTCTCATTCATTTCCTTTACTGACTTGACTAAACTGTGTTACCAACTTTTTTTTCATGAGAATAATTATACCAATCATCACTAAGTCATTGTCTGATCTTTATTAGTTTCCCAGTTAAGTTCTTCAACACTTTCATATTTTCACTTGCTCTCTTTCCTTGTCTTCCTCAACTTGTAGTTTACTCCAAATGATATGGTAACTCAATATGAATCAGAAATCAATTGCTTGACATCAATGACAAAATAACAACTGATCTAAGAGTAT
>MU227509.1:1221476-1248827 GCA_018584345.1 Thuja plicata | reverse complement strand
TTGGCTCAAATGTAGATATTAAACATGTATTGTTCCTTACCTTGCTTCTTGTCATTACTCCATCATTTTTGTTTCCAATTATCTTGCTCGGTGAGTGGTGTCTTCTTACATATTTAGCTAGAATAGGCTCAGTAGTAGGTGCAAGTACTTCATCATCACTTGGTTGTAGTTCCATCTGTTCAACTTCCTTCTCTAGTTGTCCTCTTGGTAGTACATTAGTATGTACATATACAAATATTTGATAATCCTTTGGTTCCTTTTTCTTGTCTCTATCATTTTTCTCTGCAAATTCATCAATTTTCACATTTACACTTTCCACAATCTTGTTAGTAGACTTGTTTAAATATTTGTAAGCTTTGCTCTTTGTGGAGTATCTAAGAAATATTCCTTCATCACCTTTAGAATCAAAATTTCCATCTCTATTATCTTTCAAGATATAGCATATACTTCCAAAAACTTTAAAATAACTTACATTAGGCTTGTGCCCATACCAAATTTCATAAGGTGTCTTGTTTGTGCCTTTCTTCAATTGTACTCAGTTCAATGTGTAGGCTGTGGTACTTACTGCTTCTGTCCAGTATGTTTGAGAGATTCCCTTCTCAATCATTAGTGTTCTTGCACAATCAACAATTGATTTGTTTCTTCTTTTTTCTATTCCATTCTGCTGTGGTGTTCTCGGTGCAGACATTTGTCTCTTTATCCCATGTTCATTGCAGAAGAGTGTAAAATCATTAGATGTAAACTCTCATCCTCTATCAGATCTCAGACATTTTAGTTGTCTTCCAGTTTCCTTTTCAACTCTTGCCTTATACCACTTAAACATTTGAAAGGCGTTAGATTTTTCTTTTAAGAACATGACAAACATCATTCTAGATAAATCATCAACAAAAAAAATGAAATATCTATCACCATAGTAACTTTTTGTTCTCATGGGTCCACATAAATCAGTGTGCACTAAGTCCAAAATTCATTTTCTAACATAGGTTTTACTTGTAAAACTTGACTTAGTCATTTTTCCAATCTGACATTCCTTGCAAATGACATTTTTAGGTTTATCCAATCTGTGTAGACCTCTAACTCTATTCTTTTTTCTCACCTTGATCAAGTTGTCAAATTTAACATGACATAACCTCTTGTGCCATAACCAGACATCCTCCAATTTTGTGTATAGACAATTCTTTTCAGAAGTATCAAGGTAGAAAAGGTTACCTTTAGTTTTTTCACTAGTGGCAATCAGATTTCCATGTTTGTCAAACACATTTACCTTCCCATTTTGGAATTCCAATTGGTGAATTGTTGTATTTAGTTATGTCACACTCAACAAATTGTACTTTAGTCCTTCAACCCAGTAAACATCATCATATCTTGTATTATTCAGTAGAATTATAGAACCTTTACCTTTGATAGGATATGGAGCATCATTACCAAATCTAACAAATCCTCCATCATGCTTTTCCATAGTAATAAAATTTTGTGTATCACCAGTCATGTGATGTGTGTAGCCACTATCTATAATCCATGCATCATTTTTGCTCATGTGAGAAATTAAGGCTTTTTCTTCTACATAACTTTCTTCATCAAAATCATCTTTGATAGCAACATAAACAACTTCCTCATCTCCATCATCATCAGTGTCATCATCATTTAATCCTTCTTCAACAATGTAGCATGAATTCTTACCTTTGTCTTTGAAATCTCGGTATCTTCTGAATTTATTTTCTCTCTTATTTTCTCGGTTATCTTTTCTTTCATCATCCTTGTTGCCTGGACAAATAGATGCAATATGACTAATCTTGTTGCAATTGAAACATTTTAAGGGTAGCTTACCTTTGTACTTACCTTTCCCTCTTGGTAACCTTTTAGCTAACAATGCTTCAAACTCCTCTTGCTGTCTATCATCTTCAGCATACAAAGTTTCCAACTCACTTCTACATTTATGAAGTCTTTCAATCACACTGCTTGCATAACTATCACTAGAAGTAGACTCTCTAGGGTTTCCAATATTCAAGGATGAATTGAATGCAGATTCAATCTTAGTAGTAGTAGTTAGACTATTATCAAATTCATTTAACTCAAATGTAGTCGACTTACCAATTGTAGCATCTAATGAGACTGTCATCTGGGGTATGGATCTCAGTTCTTGTATAGCTGATACTCTAATAGCATACACAAGTAGCAAGGTTCTCAATAGCTTTCTTGTCACATCTTCTTCATCAATATGTCCTCCAGAGCCTCTAATAGCATTCACTACTTCCTTTAGTCTTGTACTATATTGTGTCACATTTTCACCTTATTTCATTCTCATTGAATCAAACTTGCCTCTTAGACTTTCTTCTTTTTCTTTCTGAACATGTTGATCTCCTCCATGTACCAATGTAATCTTATCCCACATCTACTTTGCTATATCAAATCCATTAAGATCATTAAATTCCTAGTCGGTGAGAGAAGAGGATATCTCTATCATCAGTTGTGTGTGTTCTTGTCTTTCCCTTGCCTACTCTAGTGTCATAGGAGCAAAAGGTGGTGGTGAGTACTCATTATCAAGATAATATAATGTGTATTCTCCAATTCTAGAGAGATGTAATCTCATCCTAATTTTCCATGTAGAGAATTTTTCCTTATTCAACTTAGGTGCCTCCCTCTTATACATCTTAGGATCTTTAACTCAAGTCCCTTTAAACTTTTCTCTTCAGAGTACTGGGCTCTGATACCAATTGTTGGTCCACGGAGAGGGGGGTGAATCAGTGGACTTTAATATTTTTTTTAACTCTCAACCTATAAATCTGATTCAACTCAGTAAACTATATTTACTGCACTCTAGACTACATGCATCTTTGAACAATTTAAGCAGCAACATTAACACATATCATCCACATAAGATAATGACACATTAACACCAGAATTAATGAGGAAACCCAAATTGGGAAAAACCTCCGTGGGACTTGTCACGCATAAATAATAATACTCTTTTGAAGTATGCTCGGTTAGGAGCCAATCCTATTAAAGATTACAAAGCACATTGTCAAATGTGACCCAGTCAAGGGATTTCCCTCAGATCTGTTAGGATCTTCACTTTGTTAAAAGTGGCCTGATGAAAGGACTTAAAAAACTCTATTAGAATGTCACCTATCTCTAGGGTTTACAATAGGACTATTATATCCACTCGGTTAAGAGATTTCTCAGATGCAAATATGAAACATACAATAAAATTTGATCTGTTAATGCAACAACTTTCTTCTACCTTTTTCTTGATTAGGACCTTTTCTGCTCACTTGGTCTACTGGATTTAGTACCTCATCACTTCTTCAATAAATTTTCCATCACTCATTCATAGTCTCTATTTAGAGTTCAGAGTTTAGTCTTCTTCTTTTCCCTGTATCACTCGGTGACTTCTCTTCTATCAACCTTTTTCCTTTCTTTTCATTAATCAACCAGATGCAGCTTCACATTCATGTAGCTTCATTTATATAGACAATATTTTTCCTCTTAATCTCCTTGATTAGGTTTCATGCAATTCAATCTCAGCCGCTCGATCATCCTTATGATTTCTTGCCGCTTGGTAAACCGCCTGACTTTGGTAAACCGCCTGACTTTTACCTTGGAACTTGTTCCCTTCTTGTGACTCACAACATTTGTTTTGCTGCTTAATCTCTACCTTTGATCTTCATCTTGGTTCATAGATCTTGTAACAAAATTCTTCCTTTCCTGTGGAATCTTCCAGCTCATCATGATCTGTCTTAGATTCGATCTTATCATTAACTTCCAGCGACTGTTCTTTGCTTAGTAACTAACTTTATGACTCATTAACATGAACTTCACTGCTCGGTGCCTTTGCAAGAACTTGGTACTTGGTAACTATGACCAAATAGCATTTCCACTCAGTGACTATTTTTTCTTGGTGCTTGATTCTACTTTCTTTACCGACTGCTCCCTTTTCTTACATTAATGACTGACTTCTCATACTCGGTAGTCTCATTCATTTCCTTGACCAACTTGACTAAACTATGTTACCAAATTTGTTGTCATGAAAACAATTATACCAATCATCACTAAGTCATTGTCTGATCTGTATTAGTTGCCTAGTTATGTTCTTCAACACTTTCATCTTTTCACTTGCTCTCTTTCCTTGTCTTCCTCAACTTGTAGTTTACTCCAAATGATATGGCAACTCAATATAAATCAAAAATCAATTGCTTGACAAAATAAAAACTGATCTGAGAGTATTCTACAACTTTGTATACCTCTGATCTCGGTCTTCATCATCATCTCATCATGTGAATATCAGTTGGTTAACATCCCCTAGTGGCCCCTTGTCCAGAGTTAGTGATGAATTGTGTTAAGAGGTATAATAGGGAGGAGAGATGTATTAAGAAGACTGATATAAGCCCCTTGAATTTTATAAACAAAGATGTCATCCTTACAGAAATGGGCATTCTACAAAAGGACCCTTATCAAGGATGGACCATTGCTTCCTCCCACTCTATTTTCTCAACAAAAAAATAGGTTTATAGAAATGAAATTGCCAAAAAATGGTTATTAGAAGCAAAAAGGGGCGGGTCAAGGCTGCCCAAACCTCTTACAATATATCATTTCAAGTCCGAGGTTGTAGAGTTAGTGATTTTGCTCAACAAGATTAAAGGTAATAATCATGCTTATTACTGGAATGAATGGATGTATTTATTTATCCAAATAGCTTTAGGAGGGGAAAAGTTCATTGATTGGGTAGACTGTATTACTGATGAACTCCATCATAAACTAGAAAATTATTTAGAAAGGGAAAATGGTTTTTATATGTCTTCTTATATGTTCTATTCATTGACTTGTACTAGAAAGTGGGATGGTTTATATCATGAATTACCTGTTCCCAATATGAAGGTGTATGATTATTATCCCCATCTGCATAAGGAATTCCATGTTGACAGTTTTATGAAAGTAAATGGTGTTTTCTTGGGAGGGTTGATTTTTGAACAGCAGGGGAACATTGAATAGAGAACGTCAGAGGAGGCTAAGAAATTTGTTAATGTTTTTGGGATTTTTTTCATACAATTCAGAAGGTTTACTTACATAAGAGTTGGCGGATTTGAGGGAGAACCTTTTAAATTTCCTAGATACGCTCTGGATTTGCATGTTATAGCTGAGATTGGTCGCTAGTTAGCCCATGTACACAAGGACCTCAAAGAAAGGAAGGGAAGAGATAAATCTACTTTTCCTATAAAACTTGGTTTCTATACTTGCAAGAAATCATCTGATGCTCTTAATTTAGAGCAAGAGTTGAAAAAACTAAAACTGTAGACTTTCCAGGATAGGGGAGACTTTGATACCAGGGCATATGCCACTCAAAATTTTAGTTTTCCTTCTGAATTCCTCCACATCCCTCAGATGGAAGATTTCTGGGAAAATTGTGTAGATGATTTCAAAGTCACAAGAAGGTCATGGTGCCTTTTTACACTTAATCAAATAGCTAAGTTGCAAACAAGCATTAATGCCACTGGAATAGAAGAGGGGAAAGAAGAAGAGATAATAGATGAACAGTATGTGGAGAAGGTTAAGGGGTTACCACTCCCTAAAATTGACTGGAATATAGAGGAAAGAGAGAGTATCCCCATAAAGACTCTCTGTGTCATAAAAAGACCCAAAAGATGGATTGCCAGTAAAAGGCCACCTCCTCACAAAAGGCACAACACCAGGGGATTAGTTCTTAATGCTCATGTTGAAAAATCTATTCCAAGTTCTAATAAAAATGTTTCTATTGTAGGGTCATCTAAACCTAAAAATAAAAAAGTTGCCAAATCTAAAGTTAATAAGCAGAGCTCCTCTCATCCAGCTTCGTCTAGGAGGATTTCCAGAAGCATAGCTCTCAAAGAAGAAAATGAACCAATTAAAGAAAAGGAAGTGATTGATCTCAAGGGTATGGATACCTTGATGGTAGATGAGAACACACAATGCTCCATGTCAGAAGAAGCTATTTCTAAAAAAGATAACAATAGGGAGTTAAAGATTCTACAATTTATATGCCCACTAGTCTAACATAGGAAATGGTAGACTCTCAACAGTCGCCAATTCTCACCTTAAAATGGTTAGAAACATCCATCAGTAGAGAGAGAAATATCCTGCCAATAACACTGCCAATTGAAGACATGGTGAGAAATTTTTTGGGTTCCTCAGAGAAACCAAAAAGGATTAGGACAAAGTCCGTGGTGGACATTAATGAGAAAATAGGGCAATGGTATGCTGAATGTGTAGTTCCAAAGAATGATGAAGAACTTTCTAAAGATACTATAGATGAATTCACAATTGAGAAGATATACCTTGGATATGTGACCAGAGTAGCTGATGCTAAACACCTGGAAAAGTCTACAAAGAAGATCTCACACAGGACTTTTAAAGATGAGAGGGATAAGAATGAGTTGAAAGCAACAATCAAAAGGATGGCTGAATTTATTCAAGAAGTTTGGGACCCTAATCCTCTCCCTTTAACTGTAGCTTCACAGTGATTTGATCCTCATTCACCAGATGTTAGGAAGACCCTTGACAAAATCTAGAAAAACAAATTGATTGCAGATGCCTATACTAAATGGATCCAAGAGATGGTATAAAAGGGAAGCAACTATATCAACCAGTCTATCAAAACTCACAAAGTTGTCAGTTCAATTGTTGTTAAAATTTTGGTAGAATTGACAGAGTGGGAAAAAGAGAAGAAAAAATGGCTAAAGGTGATGAATCAGCTCTATGAGATAGAGAAATATGGAGTGGGTAAGTTCCTGACTGAGAAGCCCATTCCAGGATTAGATGAAGACATTTTGTATGTCTCCATCAAGAGCATCAAGTGGAGGAACTCCATTATTAAATCAGGTCATGATAGGACTACTTACCTACTGAGTGAATCAAAGGTGTTGATGGATATAATGTAGAAGGACCTTAAATGTTTGAATATCTCACTTATAAAAGGAGATACTCAGAGTATCAAAGGAGAAAAAGAATTGTTACTAAAATTTGAATGTGAATTTATCACCATCAGAGATGCTAAAGACACCACCTCAGATGATTTCATGGCTCTTGCCAATATGGAGGCTATGCTGGTAGTATGTACCAACCACCTTGAGGTGCACACACAGAAAATTGCCCAGGTCTGCAAAGATAAAAAGTTTCTGAGGAAAAGGGTAATTCATATTACCTTTCCACATCAATCCAAAATCATCAGCATTGTAGAGGCACATAGGGAATGGAGGATCTCTCACATTGTTGAGACCTCAAAGGAAAAATAAAAGGGATCTAGCGCATCCACAACTTCATGATCATGCTTCACAGATCACGGAGTAGTGGTAGTTTTTCATAGTTTACATTTTCTTTGAATTTGGGCAGTTTTGTAAAAAATGTTATATATTGAATCCCTTAGAGTGTATCTCAGGATGTTGGTTCTGATTTCCTAAGACTGATGACTATTTATAGCCGGGATAATCTGTATTTGGATGATGGTAATTTTGGTTAAGGCAAGACTTAATAATTTTTAATTTTTTTCAGTTAGTTTGTTAATCAAAAAGGAAACTTGGAAGTATATTTTTGATATGAATGGAACAAAAATTTATGTTGTGTGAATCTGTTGGTTTATATTAGCATATTGATCTCTATAGGGATATTTCTTGAATATCAAGAATTTTTTTTCAAGTGGATTTTTCTGTAGTTTACGTTAGTATAGTTTTGTTTTCAGTAAGTAAGTTCTGAAATTGAAGTCTATGAGCTTCATTTAGTATTGATATATCTATCTTTCATTCAGTTTTCATGACATGTTGATGTATGAAATGCTGCAAAATCCTTATTCACTTCTGGTTAAAAGTGTGTGTTTGTGAAAGCAATTTGTGATTGTCAGAATTCATTGAAGATCAAATAGGGAGCTGTACCTAAATTCAGAGAATTATAAATCTAAATATTATAATTCAACTCTTAGTTTGAGATTTTTGTTTTCCATGGGCTTAGAGCAAGTAATTGATAATTTATAGAAAGACAAATCTGTATGCTAATAGATTTTTGGCGACTCTACTGGGGAGTTGATACATAAAGTATCAGTAGTCATTCCCTTTAAATGAGAAACCATGGTGTTTCCTGCTCTCATAATTCCTGGTTAGGAAGAAGTTTCCCCAGTTATTCAGCCCAACTTATAATTTTTAAATACCCAGGAAGACATAATCTCTGATCTTCATTTAATGGCCTGGGCTATGAGGAAAAGTGACCAAAATTATCAACAAGACCGCTTGGTGTTAGAAGAGCAGGAAGAATTTGGTGAGTGGTTGAGAGGTCTTCCAATTGTCCAAGAAGCTGCCATAGTAGATAGAGTTGTGCAGAGACCTTAAATTTCTTTGCAAGACTAGATTCCCAGCCTTTTACCAGGTCCCAAGCAAGGGAGGGTATCTTTGATAGTTTTTTCCAGGAACTTCAAAACCTTTAGTTTCCTACTAGTTATACCCCAAAGAAGAAGGCCAAAAGTAGACTACCTTCTCCTAAGAAGTCAAGTCCTAACATATCCTCATCTTCTCACCAGTGGCAAGCCTTGAATTTTTCTATAATTCAAGCACCTCCCCTTCAAACAATTTATCCACCCTCAGTCATGGAACAACCTTGGGGTAATGTCATTGGGCCTCTTAATCTGGCAGGAAATTATTTAAATTTATCCTTCAAACTTAACCACCGATCAATAAACCTCAGATTATTATGTTGCTACAAGATGCATGCCATGAAATACTTATAATGATTAACTATCTGTCAGTTTTCTCTATTAATCCTTATTCTTTCTTGATTACCGATAAGCAGTATAACTATTTACCAAAACTCAGTAAATAAGTAGAGTATACCGATCAATCCAGTGTTAACTATGTCAAATAAAAAACAATAAAGAAATGAATCATACACACATAGCACATGAATTTTTAACGTGGAAACCCTGTAAGGGGAAAAACCATTGGGATCGGTACCCCAAATTTTCACTCTTATGAAGTGAGCCCTGTTAGAAGCCAACCCTGTAAAAGGTTACAAACACACTGTTAAGTGCAACCTTGTTAGAGGATTTTATACATAGAGGTTGTCACTTAGTATCGGGCATCTATTTCCACCACCTTGAATCAAACTCCTTCTTAGAATGTCAATAGGTATTGGGAAAATCCAATGCTACTTTCATGAATCAACCATTTTGGCACTCCTTGGGATGTACCTCAATATATAGAAGACTGTTAAGTCCTACTTGGTTAAGAGACTTGATGCTTCAATGGTTAAACTGAAACACTATGACCTGTTCATATTTCCAACTTTGAATTGTAGATTTTCATATCTATTTAAGTACTTTACCTCTCTAATCAATGTATCAATTCAATTCTTTGTGCTCCACACTTTCTTCTTTGTGATTATGTGCTCACTATTCATCGGTGTCTGCAGAATTCCTTAGCTCTCCTTCAGCTTGATTGATCAGGACTATATGAAGCTATTCTTCATCAGTTTCCCTTCAGCATCCTCTTTCTATTCACTCCCCTTAATCCCATTTGTAAATGAATTAAGCTTGTGTCTTATATAGACATAATAAATTCACTGTTTCTTGATTCTTGATTCTTGGCGTGAGAAAAATCCAGCCAATTTGATTTAAAGCATAACTCCTAATTTGTCTCATAATTATCTTCTTTCCAACTATACAAATCATCTTTAAATCAATCACTTAACTCTGGTCGAATAAAAAAAAGAAAAAAACTAGTTAAGTCTATCTTTAGCTCTTTCCAGCTAGATATTTTGTCATTTTTTGAACTCTCTGTTTTGTCAGTCACCTTTGTAGTTAGTTTTCAGTGACAACTAACAGTTCCATTGGTGAGACTCTAGTTAGCTTTGTGATCTCCATTCGTTGGGCATCATTGGAATTTTACTCATTGGGCAACCTTCTGACTTTTCTTGTCAGGCATCATTGTGGCTTTGCTTCATCGGGAAACACTATCTTCTAATCATTGGGTATCACTATGACTGTTCTTCTTTGGTCTGACCGTCGATGTGTACTCCATTGGTGTTGTTTGTCACTAAGTGAATAATTGACGTTTATGCATTTCTGAAAGCATAAAATTTATTCCTTTGATTCTCTAAAGTCTTTGGCATTATGTACATGACCGTATAGATGATATCAAGTTGACATCAATGACAATACAATACATTAACTGATTTAATGCCTTGCATTATCTTCAACTTAACATTGTCAAACATCCAATTAGTTACATGTCATCATTTAATACATCCTATGGAATTTTGGTTGTTCAACATGAAGATGTTACAGTTAGATTGTTTGTTCAAACACTTTCTGAATCAGCGGCCGATTGGTTTTATCACTTTCCCAATGGTCAAATTAACAATTGTGATACTATGAAAAATGATTTTGAAGCATGTTTTAAAAGCATATCTAGTGAACATGATCTTCTTACCCAGTTGACATAGTTGAAGAAAGAAATACATGAGCCCATGAGACAGTTTGTGGTAAAGTTCAATAAGATTATTCATAAGATCCCTACCCCAAAGAGACCCACTGTTGAAAATAGAAAAGATTTTTTTATGAAAGCCATGCTCCCAGACATTGGTTTTCTTTTAAGACAAGAAAGGGTAGCTAATTTAGATGTGGGTCAGGCCATGGCTGTTGAATTAGAAGAAGATGTGATCACAACTGGCAAGTGGAGGAAAGATATCCAACAACCAAATTCTTAGAGTGCTACTTCCTCTGATCCCCTGTTACAAAGATTGATGAATGATGTAATTACTATGAAGAGGCAATTTCCTAAAGGAAATGTGAATCCCCCTCAATTATAAAAAGATATTCCTAGAGGAAACCTTGATTAGGAAAATCCCAGCTGCAGATATCTAGGACACTCACAAAATGAATAAAGAGTAGTAGAGGTCCCTCCTAAAAGAGAAAATATGTGTACCTTTCACCTCATTGATGAGAATTATGGTGCAACTTGTCTTGAGATGGTTAGATCAATGTAGATGCATGTTAATAAAGAATTAGTTGATGATCCGTCTGAACATGTAGAAGTTTCTTCATTACCTGGCGACTCTAGAAATTATTTTATGGAATACGAGTTAGACAATGAAAGAGGAGGCAGTATTCTGGTAACTCTTGAAGATCCCACATGTTTGATCATGACCATAAATCAATGCAGTTATCAAGCTAATGACTCTCCTTCAAATTCTAAACGTTGGGACAAGGATAAAGGTAAGGATTTTTCTCCAAAAAATTCCTTTTCCAAAATTTCAAATGCTAAGGAGGCTAAAGTTTTTCAAGACTCTTCACCTAATTCTTCTTTTGACATTGTAAATTTCTGTAAAACCTCAAAAATCCAAGTATCACCAATAGAATATCTCAGAATGAATCCCAAATAACTCAAAAGATTGGTTATTTATGTGAAGTCAGGTCAAACTTCTTCGAGTCCCACAACTAGTGAAACCACACATGTTGTCTTGCCAGAAGAAATCCAACCCACCTTGCCTACCCAGTACTCTATTGATACAAGTCACTTTGTCTCTCAAAAAATAGAGCCTTTTTATCTTTCTCTATTTATTCATGGGTTTAAATTGAATAATTGCATTATTGACTATGGAGCATCTGATAATGTGATGCATGCTTTAGTTGCAAAATCTCTAGACCTTCCTCTAACAGCCACTTTCAAGAGATGTTATTCCATGGATTCCAAACAAGTCCCTTTAGTAGGACAAAGTAAAGATGCTCAGGTGGCCTTAGCTGCTCATCCTGGTAAAAATCTTAATTTAACCATTCTGGTAGCTGATATCCCCGCCAGTTATGGGATGTTGCTTAGTAGAACCTTTTGTAGAGACCTTGGGGGAGAAATCAAATTAGATTGGTCACAAGAGACAATCCTTGTTTGTAACCAAAATATTGTCTTGAAACCTGAGGGAAAATCCAAGTACACTATTTTTCCATCAAAAGACCTTAAATCTCAAATCTTATACCATGAATGTGAATTATATGATGTCATCAGAGGTGAACCCAGAAAGGGTTGATAATGAAGAGTCAGATTCTTTGTGGTCTTTAGATTTTGATGGTAGTTGTGCATCAGTTGGCTCTAGAGCAGGGGTTGTTTTGATATCACCACAAGGAGATATTTTTCCTCACTCTTTTAAGTTGGATTTTGGTAATACCAATAATCTTGTTGAGTACGAAGCCCTTCTACTTGGTCTTGAAGAAGCTAAAAAGAAAGGAATAAAAGAGCCTAAAGCTAAAGGAGATGTAGAATTGATAGTGAGATTGGTAAGAGGAAGGTACTCAGTGAAAAATGAGAGTCTGAAACATTATAGAAACCATGTTTGGGGTGAAATTGAAGGATTCAAGGCCTTTTTATTGAAGCTATTCCTAGGAACCTTAATAGCAAAGCTAATTCTTTAGCAGTCTCAGCATCTTTGTTTCTCCCCCATCCATATTTCAAAGAGATGATTTATAAAATTGAAATGGTATACAGACCCAAGGTACCTAATAATGCCGAGCACTAGCAAGTTTTCTAAGATGACAAGAAGATCGACAAATTTCTGCAAATGGTAAAAGTTTTTAGCACTACTTACTTTGAGGGATCTCAATCAACCTATGAGGAATTTTGTCCTGATCTGGGTAAGATTGTTGAAGAAGGAATTGTTCAGTTAAAAGGAAACCACATTCCTAAAGGCCTAGTTTCTCTTGAGAATCTATTTGATAGATCTAATGCAGTTAAGCAAAAACCCAGTTCTCATGAACTTTCTGATGAAGCCGACTCAGAAAAACTAAATATAGGAGATGAAAAAGACCCTAAGTTTGTAAACCTGGGAAACTGTTGCACACCTGATGAGAGGAGAAGATTTGTTGATTTGATGAAGGAATATAAGGATGTTTTTTCTTGGTCCTACCAGGATTTGAAGAATTTCAAAGGAGGTAAATTTCAACATCATATCCCTTTAAAGTTGGGCACCACACCATTTAAGTAGAAGCTAAGAAGATATAACCCTAAAGTGTTAGAAACAATAAAAAAAGAGGTTGAGAAGATCTTGCAAGCTCGAATAATATATCCTATTCATCATTCCACCTGGATAGCCACGATAGTGCCTGTGAGGAAAAAGAATGGTGAGATAAGGATTTGTGTGGATTTTAGAAATCCGAACCAGAGTAGTTTAAAGGATAATTATGGGTTGCTTGTGATGGATCATATATTGCAAACAGTGGATGGCATAGAAATGATTTCCAAGTTAAATGGGTTTTCTTGTTATAACCAAATTAAGGTAGTTGACAAGGATCAATATAAAATATAATTCACCACACCATGGGGTACATACACCTATAGTCGCATTCCATTTGGGCTGATTAATGCAGGTTCCACATTCCAATGAGCAATGATTTCTTCTTTCAACCATATAATTAAAAAGGTGATTGTCATCTACCTAGATGATTTGACAGTTTTTTCTAAAAGGTGTAAAAATCACCTGAAGGATTTGAGAGTTGTTTTACAAAGGTGTAGAGAGCATCAGATCTTGTTAAATCCTTAAAAATCAATCTTCTATGTTACAGAAGGGAATTTGTTAGGTCAAAGTGTCTCAGAAGATGGAATTAAGATAGATCCTAAGAGAGTTAAAGCTATCCAACAAATAAGTTTGCCTTCTAACCAGACAGGCATTAAGTCTTTCTTTGGCCAGACTAATTTTCTTAGGAGGTTTGCTCTAGACTTCGCCAAAACAACTAAACATATGGTGAGTCTCTTAAGTGAAAATAAACCTTTCAAATGGAGTTCAGAAGCAATTCAAGCATTTGATGATGTTAAAAAGGCCATAGCATCTGCCCCGACGTTGATCAACCCTAGTTATAAAAAATATTTCATTATCTATTATTACTCCTCAGAGCATACCTTGTCTGGGATATTATTGTAGAAGAATGACAAGGGAGAGGAAGTACCCATTGCTTTCATGATCATACCCTTGAAAAAGCACAAGCTAAATTACCCTATGGTTGAAAAAAAATCATATGAAGTAGTGAAAGCTGTAAAATATTTTAGATTTTATATCTTACACTCACACTCTACCGTGTATGTACCTTCTTCTATAGTCAAAGATATTCTAACTCAAAAAGATATAGGCATGAACAATAGAGCTACATGGGTGGCAAGGATTCAAGAATTTCATTTAAATATCTAACTGACTAAGTTAGTTCAAGGGCAGGGGTTTATGCAAACTGATGGCTCACAATGTACCTAAAGATGATGTTCCTCTCACTCTGTTTGTTGGTCTACGAGACTCATGGTTTTTAGATGTGGATTTCTACTTGACATATGGAGACTATCCAGAGCATCTAAGCCCTAAGGAGAAAAGAAACCTTCAAATCAAGGATAAAAAGTATGTCATTATGGATGATATCCTATACAAGAAGGGAATTGATGGGTCTTTCTTAAGGTGTGTTGACAAGGAAAAACATCAGAAGTTTCTTATGAAGTTTCATAATGATGCCTATGGTGGTCACCTCTCATCAACTGTAACTGATTTCAAAATTCTAATAAGTTTCTATTACAGGCCGGGGATGTTCACAGATGCATACAAATGGGTTGATAGTTGTGAAAAGTGCAAGCTGTTGAATGGAAAACCATAATTGGCAACCCTCCCGCTGAGGCCAGTAGTTATTGAAGAGCCTTTTAAATAGTGGGGATTGGATTTCATTGGTCCAATCAATCCTCCTTCTAGTTCCAAACACACACACATCCTGACTTCTATGGATTATTTTACTAAATGGGTCGAAGCAGTTCTTGTTAGGAAGACAACATCAGAGGTTGTATGTGATTTCCTAAAAAATTATATCTTGGTCAGGTTTGGTATCCTTCAAAAATTAGTCACAGATAATGCTAGCAATTTTTCTTCTTCAAAAATAAAATTTTTCTTCTATGATAATGGCATCCATCTATCACATGCATCTAATTATTACCCGTAAGGGAACGGTTAGGCATAATCGAGCAACAAGAGCCTGATATCAATTATGAAAAAATTGGTGAATGACAATGCCAGGGACTGACATAAGAGATTGTATGAGGCTCTTTGGGTAGATCGTATCTCTCCTAAAAGAGAAATCAAAATGATTCCATTTGAGTTGGTGTACGGTGTTGAAGCTTAATGGTCTCTACCTTTAGAGCTGGCAGCAGCAAAGTTACAGAAAGTAATTGAGGAACAAATCTTCTAGGATGGTTTAGAAAAGAGAATTTTGTATCTCAATAAGATCCAAGAGGAAAGAGAAGATATGGTGGACTGAATAGAATTAAATCAATCCAAAGTGAAGAAAATATTTGACAAGTGGGCCAGGACAAGAAATTTCATGGAAGGAGATCAGGTTTTGCTCTGGGATAAAAGGAGAGAACCTAGAGGTTCTCACAAAAAATTTGAATCATTATGGAAGGGGCCCTTTATTATCAACAAGTCCATGGGAAGTAACTCATTTGTTCTCAAGCATCAAGATGGCACTTTTCTACCATTAAACTTTAATGGTAAAGATCTCAAGCTATACCTGTTGTAATTAGCTTTGTCCTGCCTCATTGTATCTTTTTTGTCTTTTCGGCTTGTTGTGTGTTTCTTTCTTTCATTTTTCTCTTTTTGTTCTATCTCATTTTTTTTTTGTAGTCCTTTTTTGGTTGACTCCCTAATCTGCAAAACCAAAGCTACTAAGTTCATCCTACATCCTCAAGAGTCCCTCTCCCTAGTAGGATCCATTGTTACCCCTAATTTTTGACTCATACCCTATGTTTTATCTTTTCCTAAAATCAGGAGTTTTCCGTCTTAAAAGCAAAAATGTCTTCATATCTTTCAGTCTAGTTTGTATTTTCTCCTTGCCGGTTGAACTTGAATCTTGAACTTACTTAGTTCAAGGTTCAAATTTCAATGTTGGCTTGTGATGTATTTTTCCTTTCTTTGATTTTTATATGAAAATGAGCAGCGCAGTTTGCAAAGTTCAATCTATCATTGAACTTTGAATCTTGAACTTAACTAGTTCAAGGTTCAAGGTTCAATTGCGATCTTTATCTTGCATAAAGTGTAGTTGAGTCTAGTCTTTTTCACCGCTCACATATTTTTTTTATAAACACACCGAAAGGAAGTAATCCCTTATTACCCATTGAACTTAATTTTTGAACATGCTTATATCGAAGTTCATAGTTCAACCAAAGATTGCGTGTTGAAAAAGGAAAGGAAAGGGGTGACATGACCAAAGTGATAGATGGCAGGCAATAATTATACCTGTGCATGTCATGGATATAATAATCATTATATGTGACACTTATATGTCATTTCAATAATTTAAGAGGTGCAATAATTAATGATTGCATTAGGAGAGAACTCTTGTCACATTTAATTAAGAGCCCACATTATCATTAAATGCAAATCTTATGCATTTTGTGAGAGAATTACTTATAAAATGAGAGTTTGTGCTATTAGTCTTCTGGTGAAGTTTTTTTGGTGAAGTTGAATTGGCAGAGTAGCAGAAGATATACTCTCATCCTGAGAATCTTAGAGTGTGTGGAATCTCCAGGTTAGTGTTTTTCTCTTCCAGAGTCCCTATTCAAAATTGAAGCCATTTGAAATTTTTTGATATTGAAAAGCTTTGTTTTCCTTTTGCAATCTTGGTCTTTTATAAGTATTTTCCTTAAGAAATATGAAGTCCCCACTCCCAAATTTTAGACGAACCTCTCCTTTGGTTAGCTCACTACCCGAGTGTGATGATACGATGATAAAAATGGGTTCCTTAGAGGAAATTCACAGTAAAATTAAGAGCCATGTTCCTGGTTGTATAATAGAGAAGGTGGTGTTGAGTTGTCTAGCTGATGTAACATCATTTCCCCTAGTGGCCCCTTTTCCAGAGTTAGTGATGGAGTGTGTTAAGAGGTATAATAGGGAGGAGAGATGTATTAAGAAGATTGATGGAATCCCCTTGACTTTTATAAATAGAGATATCATCCTTATGACAATGGGCATTCTAGAAAAGGACCCTTATGAAGGATGGACCATTGCTTCCTCCCACTTTGTTTTCTCAACAAAGAAACAGGTTTATAGAAATGAAATTGCCAAAAAATGGTTATTAGAAGCAAAAAGGGGAGGGTCAAGGTTGCCCAAACCTCTTACAATAGATCATTTCAAGCCTCAGGTTGCAGAGTTAGTGATTCTGCTGAACAAGATTAAAGGTAATAATCCCGCTTATTACTGGCATGAATGGATGTGTTTCTTTATCCAAATAACTTTGGGAGGGGAAAATTTCATTGATTGGGCATACTATATTTTTGATGAACTCCAAATCAACTAGAAATTATTCAGAAAGGGCCAATGGTTTTTATATGTCTTCTTATCTATTCTATGTGTTGGCTTGTACTAAAAAGTGGGATGGTTTATATCATGAATTACCTGTTCCCAATATGAAGGTGTATGATTATTATCCCCATATGTAGAAGGAATTCCATGTTGATGATTGTATGAAAGTAAATGGTGTTTTCTTGGGAAGGTTGATTTTTGAACTGCATGAGAACATTGAACAGAGAATGTCAGAGGAGGCTAAGAAATTTGTTAATGTTTTTGGGAGTTTTTTCATATAATTTAGAAGGTTTACTTACATAAGAGTTGGTAGATTTGAAGGAGAAACTTTCAAATTACCTAGATACGCTATGTATTTTCATGTTATAGCTGAGGTTGGTTTCCAGTTATCCCATTTACACAAGGACCTCAAAGAAAGGAAGGGAAGAGCTAAATCTACTTTTCCTATAAAAACTGGTTTCTATACTTGCAAGAACTCTTCTGATGCTCTTAATTTAGAGTAAGAGTTGAAAAAAATAAAACTACAGACTTTCCATGCTAGGGGAGACTTTGATATCAGGGCATATGCCACTTGACATTTTAGTTTTTCTTCTAAATTCCTCCACATCCCTCAGATGGAAGATTTTTGGGAAAATTGTGTAGATGAATTCAAAGTCAGAAGAAGGTCATGGTGCCAATTTAAACTTAATCAAATAGTTGAGTTGCAAACATGCATTGATGCCACCAGAATAGAAGAGGGGAAAGAAGAAGAGATAATAGATGAACACTATGTGGAGAAGGTTCAGGGGTTACCACTCCCTAAAATTGATTGGAATATAGAGGAAAGAGAGAGTATCCCCATAAAGACTCTATGTGTCATAAAAAGAACTGAAAGATGGATTGCCAGTAAAAGGCTACCTCCTCACAAAAGGCACAACATCAGGGGATCAATTCTTAATTCTCATGTTGAAAAATCTATTCCAAGTTCTAATAAAAATGTTTCTGTTGTAGGGTCATCTAAACCTAAAAATAAAAAATTTGTTGAATCTAAAGTTAAGAAGCAGAGGTCCTGTCATCCAGGTTCATCTAGGAGGGTTTCCAGAAGTAGAGCTCTTAGAGAAGAAACCAAACCAGTTGAAGAAAAGGAAGTGATTGATATCGAGGGTATGGATACCTTGATGGAAAATGAGAACACACAATGCTCTTTTCTAGAAGAATTTGTTTCTGAAAAAGATAATCAGTAGGGAGTTAAAGATTCTACAATTTCTATGCGCACTAGTCTCACATAGGCAATGGAAGACTCTCAATAGTCACCAATTCCCACCTTGAAATGGTTACAAACATCCATTAGTAGAAAGAGAAATATCCTATCAATAACACTGCCAATTGAAGACATGGTGAGAAAATTTTTGGGTTCCTCAGAGAAACCAAAAAGGATTAGGACAAAGTCCAGGGTGGACATTGATGAGAAAATAGGGCACTGGTATGCTAAACGTGCAATTCCAAAGAATGATAAAGAACCTTCTGAGGCTAGTGCATATGAATTCACAATTGAGAAGATAGACCTTGGATATGTGACCAGAGTAGCTGATGCTAAACACCTGGAAAAGTCTACAAAGAAGATCTTGCATAGGAATTTTAAAGATGAGAGGGATAAGAATGAGTTTAAAGCAACAATCAAAAGGATGGCTGAATCTATTCAAGAATTTTGGGACCTTAATCCTCTCCCTTTAACTATAGATTCACAGTCATTTGCTCCCCATTCACTAGATGTTAGGAAGATCCTAGACCAAATCTATGTTGTCTGAATCTGTTGGTTTATATTAGCATATTGATCTCTGTTGGGATATTTCTTGAATATCGGGAATCTATTTTCAAGTGGATTTTTCTGTAGTTTGCATTAGTATAGTTTTATTTTCAGTAAGTAAGTTATGAAATTGAAGTCTGTGAGATTCATTTAGATTTGATATATTTATCTTTCATTCAGTTTTTGTGACATCTTGATGTATGAAATGCCGCAAAAGCCTTATTCAATTTCTGGTTAAAAGTGTGTATTTGGGAAATAAATTTGTGACTGTCAAAATTCATTGAAGATCAAATAGGGAGATGTACCTAAATTTAGATAATTATAAATCTAAATATTATAATTCAGCTATTAGTTTGAGATTTTTGTTTTTCATGGGCTTAGAGAAAGTAATTGATAATTTATAGAAAGAAAAATTTGTATGCTAACACAACTTAGACTTGCAGATGTTCAGATATGTTGTAATATCATTATACCTTTTTGATCAATGTTTCTTTTCAATACCTTTTCTCCACTTCTTTCTTCTGGGTGATGCTGTGTTTTTTTGTTGCTCGGTGTCCGTAGAAATATTTAGCTCTATTCTTTAGCTTGTTTGATCAAGAATGTATGAAGTCTTTCTTCACCAGTATTCTCTTCAACATCTTCTTCTCTATTCACCCCTAATTCACAAAGAATTATCTTGTCTCTCTTATAGACATGATTTCACCATTTCTAAGTCCTTGACTTTCTTGTTCTTGGCGTGATCCATAATTCTTTCTTGCCTTTCTTTCTTTAAAGCTTACTCTAGTTTTATCCCACAGAATTCTCCTTGACAACTAGAATAAAATAGATTTAAAACTCTAGCTTATCTCTGGCTTTATCTTGTCGATGAAAAAAATGTGATCAACCAGTTAACTCCATATTTAGCTCTTTCCAGCTAAGTCTTTTTCATTTCTGAACTTAAGTTCTTTTCGGTGTTTAACTCCTTGTTAGCTCGATCTTGACTTCAGTTGTCCTCGGGAATCTATGTCCATTGGGGTTGTATGTCCATTGGATAACACTGTGGTTCTGCTTGTCGGTAATTCTTCCTCAGGTTTCTTATTTGGGTATCATAGTGACTCTTCTCTTGGGGTTCTCTATATGTCGGGGTGCACTATCTATCAGTGTTTGTTGTCACTTAGTGTATACTTATATTTTATGCATTACTGATAGCATAACCTTTATCTCTTTGGTTCTTTGTAGTCTTTGACACTATGTATATAAACAATCATATTATAGCAAATTGACATCAATGAAAATATAATACATTAACTGATTTAATTTCTTGCATTAACTTTCTGCAGCTCGGTGATCATCAACTTAACATCTTCAAATATTCAATCAGTTATGGTTCATCAACCTAAACACATTCACTACCACAAACATAGTTTTTCAACCACACATTAACTCATTTTACGCAAGCATTTTCCAAATTCACAACCAGAACAACACAAATTGAAACCATGGAAGGAACCAAATGAACACAAATTGGAAAGTTATATGCCAAACCCATGCAATGAATTATAAAATATAATAAGGAAATAATCCAAATAATATTGTGAAAACTCCCAATACTATATCTCTCTAAAATGGTTGGAGGATTTATTGGACCCAATTACATTCAAATATAAGAATAAACCATCATCAAGCCCAATTAAATCAAATGGAACACTCACCAAAAGAACTAGCACTAGATGTTATCACGTTCATGAGGGAGTACATATTGATGGGTACTCAGGTCCTTCTATATAGAATCAGCCTGACTATTCTCTAAGGTCTTTGTCCTAGACCTCCTAGGGTACTTTCAAACCCTAATCTAAAGT
This sequence comes from Thuja plicata, assembly GCA_018584345.1. Taxonomy (NCBI): domain Eukaryota; kingdom Viridiplantae; phylum Streptophyta; class Pinopsida; order Cupressales; family Cupressaceae; genus Thuja; species Thuja plicata. The sequence continues at coordinate 1,227,881 of MU227509.1, read as the reverse complement.
AAGTCACTAAGAACTTCACCTCCTTCTCTAGACCTAGTCCCCACCAACAAGTTATTCTTCCACACTCAGTGAACCTACAAGGATAGATTCATTCTAACTAAACAAACTCATTTAGTCAATGCACTCACAACATCTCTCACTTTCTTCCCTTGCCAGATTATTACCAATCTCGCATAGGGTAAGAACTCCAAAATCATGATTGTCACTTCTCCTATGAAAACCAAAAAGAAAACTATATATAGGGGCTCCTCTCGAATTCCATCCAGACACATGGTTCTCATCATGGATTCAAGAACCTCGAGAAGACATTCAATATTTACAACCCAAAATGGGCTAGAAACTTATAACTTGCAAAATGGAAACAAAAGGCTAAACTATTTGTGCACAAAGTATACAACAATGATTAAACACATAACCTACAACTTTTCATTAACTAGAAAATAAGAAAACCATACAAAACATCCAACTCCTTCAACCACTCTTTTTTTAGCTCTTCATTTTCCAATCTCTCTAAATGAAGACTTTGAAGATCTTTTCTAATATTCCCATAATTGGAACAGCCTTAACTACCCACTCAAGTCGAAAGCATCTTTTCAAGAATCATTACAACTGACCATACTATCCACTAAAGGCAAGATCCTCTTTTCTTGGGCTGTTGTAACTGATTTTTCTGAGCAACAACAATACATATCGAGCACATCAGTACCAAGCACTAGCAATATTGAGTGACATCATTACCGATCATCAATATTGAGTACCATCATTACCAAGCATCAATACCGAGTACTAGTACCAAGCATCATTACCGAACACCAGTACTGAGTAACATTATTGAGAGCTTCAGTACATACCGAGAAACTTATCTAAGGTTCCTAATGCATTGGTTGGATTTATAGAGGCTTACAAACTACCTCTTAAACACAACTAAACTAAAAACATGCATATAAGAAACTAGGGTGTTTATTCACCAAATTGACCCATTTAATACTTGATCATTACAAGAGTGAATGAACAAAAAACCTTACAAACCAACTTAAAAAAAAAACCAAAATTTTTCTAAGGGCCTTTAACCCTAAGTTCTCTAGGTGCTCTTACACCATACTCCCCCAAATAAGAGAAATCAACTTCCAGGTGATTGGACCAAGACAGGGTCGATGCCTAACATCTTGAACTTGGTCTCCTACACCCATGTAGCTTCAGAACTAGCTTTTCCTTTCCATTTGACTAGATATTCCATGTAGGTTTTTGTTCTAGTCTGCTTAGAAACTCTTGAATTTAGAATCTTCTATGCCTTTGGATTTGGATTAACTAGAAGTTTCAGTGCTTTGAGATCCTCTATATCTACTGATAGATCATGACCTCCTTTTGGAATTAGTCCCTTATAGGACACAAGATCTATCACATTAAAAATTGGAGATAACCCTATATCAGTAGGAAGGTCAACTTTGTAAGCATTAGACCCATACTTTTCTAGAATTCTACAAGGGGCTATCTTCCTCATCTAAATTTTACTTGGGGCACCTCTTTGGAGTCTTGCTTTGTTTAGGTGCACCATGAACAAATATCCAAGTTATAACTAAACATCTCATTTCTTTTTATCTACCTTCTACTTGGTGTGAGTTGTACTCTCTATTAATGTCATCTTCACAGTATCATGGACTTATTTCATGGATTGAGAAAAATATTCAGCATAACCACTCTTCTCTATATTGCTTCCAAGATCCTCGAGTTCACATATACCCCTGGGATTAATCCCATACACTATTTCAAAAGGGCTCTTTCCAGTGGATCTATTGACTGTATCATTATAGGAAAATTCTACATGAGCAAGTAACTAATCCCATGATTTTCCATATTCCTTTGTGAGACGTCTTAAAATATTTCCTAAGATTTGGTTCACCACTTTAGTCTGACCATCGGTTTTTGGATGATATGCCAAGCTAAAGGAAAGATTCATTCCGAGCTTCTACCACAAGGTTTTCCAAAAATGACTCATAAACTTAGAGTCTCTGTCTAATACAATACTTAAGGGTAATCCATGTATCCTTACTGCTTCTCTAAAGAAGAGATCATGAGTATTTATGCATGGCACAAAGTTATCCCTCTTGCTAAATTTGTCCACTATCACAAAATATTGTCTATTCCCAACTAGGTCTTAGGAATTCCAACCAAAAAATCCATACTGAGGCACTCCCAAAGTCTTTTTTGGATCAGAAGGGGTTGGTATAATTCTTCATTGGATGAAGTTCCCTTAGCCTTTTGACAGACTATACAGGTCTCTACATACTTCTGGACATCCTTACTCATTCTTGGCCAATAATAGTACCTCTTTACAAACTCTAAAGTTTTATGCACCCCAAAATGTCCACTTAATGAACCATTATGCTTCTCTTTCATTAAATTCTCCCTCATTGAACCTTTTAGTATACAGAGTTTTCCTCCTTTAAATAGAAAACCTTCTTGGAGGGTGAAATCAGAATGCTCACTATGGAAGTGGTTTTGAAAATCTTGACATACCTTATAGGCTGCTGAAAAGTCCTCATCCACTGGATACATATCCTTGAACCTGTCTATGCCAGTGCTTCTTAACTAAATTTATTGCACTGTGAGTAATCTTCTACTCAATGCATCCGCTATCTTATTCTAAACTCCTTTCTTGTGCTTTATGGTGAGGGTGTAGGCTTGGATATGCTCCACCCACTTCATATGCTTATGGCTTAGTTTATCTTGTGAATTCAGAAAACTTAAAGCTTGATTGTCGGTAAAGACTACAAATTCTTTAGGAAGGAGATAATGTCTCCACTTATTTATTTCTTGCACCAATTCATATAATTCTAAATCATATGATGAATACTTCTTCTTTGCATCACTGAGTTTTTTAGTGTGAAAATCTACTAGTTTTCCCTCTTGACTCAAAACCGCGCCTATGGCAATATTACTGGCATCATATTCCAGAGTAAACAACTTGTCAAAACATGGAAGTGTCAGTATAGGTTGGGTTTCTATTCTTCTCTTCAAATTCTTAAATCCATTATCAACCTACTCATTCCATTGGAATTTGGCTTTCATACCTCCTTTTATGGTATCCAAAATAGGTACGTTGATTTCACTAAAGTGTCTAAAAAACTTCCTGTAGAAATGTCCTAATTCATGGAAGCTTCTTACTTTTATGGCTGACTTAGGTGTAGGCCAATTCAATATTTCTTCCACCTTGCTTGTATCCATTTTCAAGTTACCCTCTGAGATAACAAAACCCAAGTATACCAACTCTTCCTTCATGAACTCACTCTTTTCTAAGTTGAATATCAACTTCTCCTCATGTAGTCTTTGCATTACCATTTGTAGATTTCTGAGATGATCCTCCTTGGTTTTACTGAACACTAAAATTTCATCTAAGTACACCACAACCCATTTTCCAATGAATTACTTCAACACTTCATTCATTAACCTCATAAATGTTCTTCAGGTGTTGGATAACCCAAAAGGCATAAGAATCCACTCATAGAGTCCCTCAGTAGTCTTAAAAGTAGTCTCCCACTCATCTCCACCTTTTATTCTTATCTAATGATACCCACTCTTAAGATCTATTTTGGAGAAATACTTATCTCCATCGAGACAATCCATTAAATCTTATGTCCTAGGTATTGGGAATCTATACCAGATAGTAATCCTATTTATGGCCCTAGAATCTATACACAACCTCCAAGTACCACCCTTCTTTTGGGCCAAGAATGTGGGAACAACACATGGACTTATGCTCTTTCTAATCAACCCTTGATCTAGTAACTCTTGAATTTGGCTATCAATTTCTACATTATGTTGTGGGGTCATTTTATAAGAAACTTTGTTTGGAAGTGAGTCTTCTGGGATGAAGTTAATCTGATGACTAATAGACATCTCATGTGGTAGGTTAGCTGGTTTACCATCACTAACTTTGTCTTGGTATTGAGTTAACAAATCCTTGATTTCTAAAGGTAACTCTTCCTTTGTGTTTCTCTTTTCATCCTTTGGCTTTAGAACCAAAGCAAAGCCCACTCCATCTTCTTCCTCTAGTATCTTCAAGAATTATTTCTCACCGACCAATAGTATGTTAGGACCCCCTTTCTTCACTTCACCTTCTTCCAAGATTGACTGTATCTTTAAAGTCACTCCATCTTTCTTAAAGGAATAGGAGTTCTTAGCTCCATCATGCACTGCAGCTTTGTAAAACTACCAAGGTCTACCCAACAATAGATGACAAGAATCCATGGACAGGACATAACACAAAACTTGGTCTTTATATTTTCCTATGGAAAATTCCACCCAATCTTTCTGATTAGCTAATACATTTTGATCTTTATTCAACCAAGTAACTCTGTAAGGGTTAGTACGCGAAAATGTTTTTCAATTTTAACTTTTCAATAGCTTCCATAGAAACTATGTTATCAGTAGAACCATAATCTATGATAACTTTACAAGCCTTAATGAGTACATTTCATTTGACTCAAAATATAGATCTTCTTTGGCTTGGCTCTTCTTTTATGGGCTCTTTGAGCAGTGCTTTGTGAATCATCAAATTCTCCCCTATCTCAAAATATAGGGTGACTTCTGTTGTCTTTCTGCTAGAAGACTCTTATTTCACATAATTGAATCTTTTCTCTCCTCCTTATGATGTAGAATCCTTCTCAGGACACCTATAGGAAGGATGCCGAAACTGTTGACAGTTATAACACTTCATTGAAGAGAAATAAGACCCTCTTCCCTGGTTATTGGTTCTTTCTCTTGAACTATTTTTGAACCTCTTCCTCAGTTGTAACCACCTCTTATTTTACTAGATTCTCCTTGATTTTCAGTGAGTTTGAACTCAGTCTAATTTCCAGCTTCAAAGTTCCTTCCATCAAATCCTCCTCTTTGACTTCTATTATCTCTTCCTTTTCCTCTACTATTTGAATCTTGTTTCTTTTTGAACTTTTCTTCCACTTTAATGGTTAGCTGATAGCATTGATGTAGTGTCTTGGGGTGTAAGAGAATAACTTCCTCTTGGATATTCCACATGAGACCATTTAGATACCTAGCCACTTTTAGTCTCTCCTCTTCCATTACATGTAACCTTAAGCATAACTTGTGAAATTTTTTTGTATAGGTACTAACCTCTAAGTCTTTCTGTCTCAGATTCTATATTTTCTTGTGCAACTGCACTTCATAATCACTAGGGAGATAATTTTCCCTCATTTTAGCCACCATACCTTTCCAACTGGTTATAGGATTCTTTCCTTCTTTGGTCCTTTCATCTTGGAAAAACTTCCACCAAGTGAGAGTAGTCTCTCTCAATCTTGTCTTGGCTATTCTGACCTTCTGAGCCTCAGTCACACTATCACAGTCAAAGTGATTCTCAAGACTTTCTATCTACTCCATGACTACTTCTAGTTCCATCTTTCCATTAAACAAAGGCACACCTTCCAAGGAATTACCACTCATTGCTTAAAATATTCTCAAGAATGGCTCTTCTTGAAGCATAGAGTTTGGTTATGGTATTATGTCTTCCTCGGCCACTAACTTACCCTTTCCGTCAACTTCTCTCATCAGTTCATTGACTGTTATAGTCCTAAGCAGCACTTCTTCTAGCTTAGTTTCCATTTCAGCCAACTGTTACTTTTGATTTTGTTCTCATCTTTCTGCTCTTCTACATCCTTCACCAACTCAACATTAGTCATTATTTTGAATGAACTAGAGACTCTTATGAAGATAACACCCAAAAACAACAAGCCAAATCATTAGGCTATAATACCAATATGAGGGGTACTCAGGTCCTTCTCTATAGAATTGTATCATCTTAAAATGGAAGCACTTCCATTTGGATGAGTTTAGCACCCTTATTTAGTATGTTTGCATAATAGATTTGCATTTTTACATGTTTAGGTGAAAATAGGGTTAGGATCTTATGGATCCTCCTAGATTTTTCATCTCCATGGCTCTTCTTTCTAGGTAGGACCTATGTATTGGTCCTCCTAGGCCTCATCTTACTCTCTCTCTAGGCCTTTTAGGCCTTCTTAACACTCTGACTCATTCCCCCACCTTCCTAGGTCCCCGATTGACCTGGGAGCCTTTCTGTCACATCCTGCTGACCTGCTTGAAAACTTAGGATAGGGCCAAGGTTGACCCTATCCTAGGACAAGACCAAGGTTGACCCTGTCCCCTGACAGGTGTTGGTTCCTATTTCTAGATCCAGAGCTCATCGGGGTCCGAAACTTGAAATAGGTCCCCGGGTTTGGATGTGGAAGTGTTTTCTTCGATATTTGAATTAATATGTTTTCTCCTTAGTTGGAAAATGTGATTGGACCATGATTCAAGGTGAAATTTGAATTTGGATCCATCACATTTCCCTAGGAGACCTATATTGAAATCTCTATATAAACACTCTCTTTT
>MU227509.1:1200527-1211342 GCA_018584345.1 Thuja plicata | reverse complement strand
TATAAACACTCTCTTTTGCCTTCATTTGATCATGAAATGAAATCAGGAGATTACATGATGGAATGATGAGGCAAGCAAGTAAGAGGATGATATAGAAGGACAAGCTAGGAGGACATATCATCATCTTTAACCAAAGCATTCTTAAAAGACAAGTTATTATAGATCTTCATTGAAGCAAGAAGGCTTTCTCTTTAGATCTACCCTCTTCAACATTCAAGCATTCAAAGGACATTATCATGGGGTAGCAATTACGGATTTTGAGTTGATAGGAATAATTTAGCCTTGGGGGCTTGGTATTATTTCTTTATCATATTCAAATCTATGCATTTCTTTCTCATTTCCATGTTATGTTAGGATTGTTAATCTAGAATATTAGATCTTGATATTGCATGTTCAAAAGACTCTTTCAAAAGAGCAACACACACAAAATATACATTCTATATATTGGGCTATTTGTGGAGGTGGAAACCACCAAAATGGGGGTTTGACTAAGGAAAAACCCTATATAGCCACCCCAAAACCCATTTTCAGATATTTGTAGGTGCAGGATAGGGGATCCGAGTCCAAATCTGGATACCCTTTTCGGATCTCTTTCAGATTATGAAAATAGGGACGCTTTCGGACCTGTGTAAACATCATTGGAAAAATTGGTATAGGGTCAACCTTTTTCATAAGACAACATCGGAACAAAAAAAGATTTCTGGGTTTTGTTCATCTTTGTGTTCCAGGTCGATAGAAACTATCAACATCTCTAGAAATAGTCTAAAGAGCTCAGAAAGTGAGTTTTTCCAGATCTGCTATGTCATGAGGTAGGCATCTTATCATATCATTCTTTACATGCTCTTTTCCATCCTTTTGATCAATATAATTAAACGTAATATCCTAAATTTGGACATAGGATTTCCTTTCATTATACTAATCTTATTTAGGAGATCTAGGGCATTCAAAAGCCTCCAAATTTAGATCTTACAAGAATCAACTTGACTACTCTCTAAGGTCTCTCTCCTAGACCTCCTAGGGTACTTTTAAACCCTAATCTGAATTAAGTCACTAAGAACTTCACCTCCTTCTCTAGACCCAATTCCCACTAAATGTTTATTCTTCCACACTTGGTGAACCTACAAGGATAGATTCATTCTGACTAAAAAAACTCGTTCATTCAATGCATTCACAACATATCTCACACTTTCTTCCCTATCCAGACTATTATCGATCTCACCTAGGGTAAGAACTTGAAAATCCTAACTCTCACTTCTCCTACAAAAACCAAAAAGAAAACTATATACATGGGCTTCTCTTTAGTTCCATCTAGACACATGGTTCTCATCATGGATTCAAGAACCTCAAGGAGTCATTCAATATTTACAATCTAGAACGGGCCAAAAACTTACAAATTTCAAAACAAAAACAAAAGGTTAAACTATTTGCGCATAGAGAAAACAATAATGATTAAACACACAACCTACAACTTTTCATTGACTAGAAAATAAGAAAACAATACAAAACATGCAACTCCTTCAATCTCTCTTTTTTCAACTCTTCATTTTCCAAACTCTCTAAATGAAGGAATCAAAGATATTTTATAATCTTCCAATCATTGGAATATCCTTAAATTCCCACTCAAGTTGAAATCATATTTTCAAGAACCGTTACAACTGACCATACTGTCCACTAAAGACAAGATCTACTTTTCCTGGGCTATTGTAACTTATTTTACCAAGCAAGAGTAATACATACTGAGCATCATTAATACCAATCACATCATTACCAAGCACCATCAGTACTGAGTAACATCATTACCGAGCATCAATACTGAGAACAAAGCACCAGTATCAAGCACTAGTACCAAGAAATAGTACCAAGCAACATTACCAAGAACTTCAGTACATATCGAGCAACTTATCTAAGGTTCCTAATGACTTGGTTGGATTTCCAGATGCTTACAAACTACCTTTGAAACACAATTAAACTAAAAACATGCATCTAAGAAACTAGGGTGTTTATTCACCAAATTGACCCATTTAACACTTGATCATTACAAGAGTGAATGATCAAAACACCTTACGAACCAACTTAAACAAATCTAAAATGTTTCTAAGGGCCTTTAACCCTAAGTTCTCTAGGTGCTCCTACACCACATATGCATATGAAACAACATGTTATACCTTTATTCATTGAATGCAAATGCAAATTTTAACTTACATCTAAGGAAGACATTCACTTAGCTTGCTTGACATATTTAACTTACATCTAAGGATTAAGGCATTCACTTTACACTTCTACCAAATGGAATATTTTGATTCTTACTAGATTAAGGTCATGTAACATTCAAAATTCAAAAAGACATGAATAAAATTTTATAACTCCATGTAATGCATCTATCTTACTATGATTTTAATACTTACTCATATTATACATAATCTCTAATAATTTATGAAGACTCTAAATTAACTCATGCACAACATTCATAACACCATTTGATCACATAGGTTCTTTCCAATTATCTGTTCAAGTCAAGAAAAGAGTGAGAGAGGGAGAGAGAGAGAGACATTTATTTTATTTTCAAGTAACCATTATTAATGAGGTTCCTTTTACATACACTTCACAACCCACATTGAGATAGGTTAGTACACACCTATTTGAATCAAAACACTCTTCACTTTACAATCCATAATGAAAGAGAATTTATCATTAGAAATAACATATTATAAATTCATGAAGACGCCACATTGAAACTTTAAATTCATCCATAGCATTTCCCAAGTAAACCACATAAAATTTCATTCTAACTTATCATCTTGTTGAAACTCATACCCTTAGTATTTATTTGTTTTTGCAAGAATTTTCCTAAGGAAAAGAATGAAAATGCCAAGATCAAGAAGCTCAATAGATAGTACAAGAAAGATTGGAAAAATTATATCATCAATTTATTGATTCAATAATGATCAAATGATAATGCATTTCCAATTGATTTATGACTTAGATATGCCTGAATATATAGGAAATACATGATAACTAGGAGATATGCAAGTGATAACCTATCAACCACACTAGGTGGAATCACATGTACATCGAAGGTGGATCATCCTCATTTGTACAATGAAGTATGTGAAAACATGTGCAACAATAAGAGGATGATAATGTGATAAGAGCATTAAAGGTGGATCTCACACGTAAAGTGGAGTTTCTCCTAAATCATGTGCTAAAATAGGATTAAAAATCATAGGTGTCTACAATGAAAACTACTATGTAATGCATTATCCTATGTAAGTTTAAGTAAAGTTTAATTAATAATATTTAATTACACCAACACCCCCCTTAAGTTCAACTTAGGGGAATGCACTTAAAATCATTATGCAAGATGACAATGCATGATGGGTCCTGACTACTAGGCAATGTTAGGTACCCATTTACAATGTGAAAGTGAAAAAGATATGCAATGAAATCTATCATAAAGAAGAGAAAGAGGGAAAACCTCATGGCAAAAACCCTCCCCCAAAAAGAGAGTTGAAGAAAAACAAGGTGCATGTATGGATGGAGTATTCAAGACCCCCATTATGAAATACATATTGTATATACAATAAATAACCCCCCAATAGGAAGGAAACAAGGAGACATGAAATCTCCCTCATAATTAATAATTTATTGCAAGGATGATGAGTTCTTGAAGGAAAAACATAGACCAATACATACAAAAAACATTTCTCTCCTTGGGAAGAACATCGATCAAGTATAGATGAAATAATGCATCCCATTGTTGATAGGAAGAATGAAGGGGGATCCAAATGAATTATGATGTCTTTGAAGCATGATCATGTGTCTTCATGTCCTTGGTTAAAGAATATTCCATGAACCAATCAGGATCAAGCCCACTAGAATGTGACAAGAAAGGAACTAATAGTAACTGATCCATCTAATAATTTTGATCAAGCTCCAAAGACAAGGATGTCTCCTCAAAAGAGAAAGTAGGAAGATAAGAAAAGTAGCACCCTCAATGTAGAATGTAAACCAGTGGTAGATGGTCCAGGATCGATGTAGAAATTGTACCATGAAAATTGAATGATGTTCTTCCCTTTACAAAGAAACAATGCCACAGGTGTATCAATGAATCCTCCCCAATTTGTATGAAGAATCCTTAAAATGTATGATCTCTCAGGAAACTGGATAGGAGTATCCAAAATCATGCAATGTGACATCTCAAGTGAAGTTTGAGACTCACAGAAACCAATCTCCAAATACTCAAATGTCTTCTCTAAAGATAAAGAGACCTCCTCCAAATGCTATATCAACGGATCCAAAATCATGTCAAACTCAGAAGAAGGACAAAGTGGAGGATAAAGATGAGTGCCATAGTGTTCTCTCACAAAAATTGAAGAGGGACCATCCTCATCAAAGAGAAGATGAATGTCATCAATGATGTCTCTCAAATATGCAATATAGGACTCCACAAAAAACCTATAATGTCTATCAATAAGTCATCCCAAGGAACTACAATTGGAAGACAAGGAATATCCAATTGCACTGAATCACAAGAAACCATGGCTATAGGAGTACAAGCATCATAAGGAGAAACAATAGGAGTGATCTCAATAGGAGAAATAAGAGCTGCAACTAGAGGTTCTAGACCTTTTGGGAGTGGAGGAAGATGTGGATTTCCATAAATCACCCAAAGAAAGGTCCAAAGATCATAAATAGTCACCGTCTTATTGGAATCAATTGAAATGCAAAAATCTCCATCCATATTATAATAAATAACATTGAGAAATTTTATCCAAGAGTTCCAATCATAAGGATGACTAGAAGGTCTATGTGTATAAAAATAGGGAAATAGATTATGCTCACTAAGATGAGCGAGAACTAAATCACTCCATTGCTTGTAGTTTCCTTTCATAAATTTAATTAAACCATCCATGATGTACATCTCACTTGAAATTATGGGAACAAAAAATCAATGCACCCCTCTTAAATACAATAAATAAAAGAACCCCCCAAAATAGATGATTTTGGCACTTTATATATAGTGCACATACAATTTCCACTTGCTAAAATGGGCCAAAATGGAATTCTGATTTTGACGATTACAAAAAAAATGAATCTATAATAGACTCAAAAAATTAGGACACAAGATCTCTCAAGGAACCAATAAAATGCAAATTCCAAAAATAGGCCAAAATAGACCAAATGCTAAAAGTAAAATGTCCACTCATAATGGCTACAATCTGATAGAAAATCTGAAATGTAGATAAAAAAATTATGCACTTGAAAAAATGGCACCTGGAAATGTGTCCATATGAGCCTAAATAGAGCCTCCGAAGTTACAGAATAAAGGATTGGAAAAGTATAGTCACCAAAAATTGAAATTCCTAAAAAATCTGTCCATCCAATCTAGAAACTAACACCACCACTAAAAAATTTAGGAGATTCTACCCAAAATTAAAAAATTACTCTAAAAAAGGAGCCCATATGATCGAGTTATGGCCTCTCAAAGTTGGACTACAAAATCATAACTAAAAATGGTGAGGGGATGGAAAATTCAAACTCTTATGACGTCAGTAGATATTCCTATCTAAATTTGATGTCTAAATGACCATCACAATATTTCACAGTCACCTAGAAATGATGGTCAAATGATTTTCAAAATTAATGCAATAAAAAGATGTCACAATCACTATGCTAAATTTGACATCTCAAATGTCATCAAAGCAATATAAAAGAAGCCACTGATGATGACCAGATGTTCATCAAATTTATGCTTATAAAACTCTATGTCATAGGAAAAAATATACTAGGCTGATGATGTGGAATGATGTGGTGTACGATTGGAGATTAACTTGATGATGTGGTACTTTCGATGACTGTAGATCTAACATGGAAATGCTCCTCTGTGCTGGGGTTGACTTGGCTGTGATATGAGTCATCATGGGTGGTGCCTTAGGAGGGAGATAGCTTGTGAAGGAGGGTCGAGGGAGGTGGGTTAATCCCACATGCACCCCGTGGGAGTACTAAGAGGTATTTAAAATAAAATGCCACAAACATTTTACTAAAATAGTTATGTCATTGGAAGTTTGGCTATGTCATGCGATGTTGAATGGGAGGTTTTCTGGCCAGAAAGCAATGTTAAAGTCCTATATCAGTGCGACCCATAAAAATTTTGAGGTCGGTGGTGGATGAGTTCCTTATCCACTTCTTTGAAATATTTGACATTGTACTACCCTCTATCACTGCCTGATATGCTCTGGAAAGTCCTGCAGAAACCCGATCTGACAAGAAACAGGGGAGGGGACAAAAAAAACCCTAATTTTTACAAAACATTTGCAACAAAATATTGACAAAAAAATCCTAGAGCCAAATCTGAAAATGGAAATGTATCATCTTAAAATGGGAGCACTTCCATTTTGGTATGTTTAGCACCCTCTTTTAGTGCATTTACATGATAGATTTGCATTTAGGATGCATCTGCACTTGATAATTCTTCGTTTATAGGTGAGATTAGGGTTAGGATCCCAAGGATTCTCCTTGATTTCATTCTCCATGGCTCTATTTTATAGGTAGGACCTATGTACTAGTCCTCCTATCCTTCATCACATTTCTTCTAGGCCCCTGTGCCCTTTTCCATCACTCTATTTAGTTTTCCCATCACCCTAGGTCTCTGGCCAACTTGGAGACTGAACTGGCCCTCTAGGTTGACTGGCCTGAAACCTTAGGTCAGGGTTGAGGTAAAACCTAACCTAGGTTAGGGTCAAGGTTGACCTTGACCTAGATCAGTGTCGAGGTTAACCTTGACCTCTATCGGGTTTTGGTTCCCATTTTAAAATTTGGATCATAGCGGGGCCCTAAATATAAAATTGGCCCCTAGATCCGAATGCGGAGGGGTTTTTATCAAAAAATTAATTAATAGGCCTCCTCCTTAGTTGGTTATTATGATTGACTCATGATTCAAGGTGAAATTTGAATTAAGGGCACTCACATTTCCCTAGGTGGCTTACCTCAAAATATCTATATAAGCACTCTCTTTTGTCTTCATTTAAAAGAGAGAAACAATGATGCGATGGACATGATCATGACATGATGATGATATGATGCAAGTAAGAATTTTGTGGAAAAATTATTGTGGACATTCATTGGAGCAAGAAAGAGTTCTTCCATTCCTCCTTCTTTGATCTACCAGTTTTCAACATTCAAGCATTCAAATGATACAATCATGGGGTAGCAACTACGGATTGTTAGTTTGGTAGGAGTACTTTAGCCTTGGGGGCTTGGTATGCTTTCTTTATCATATTAAAATCTATGCATTTTTCTCTTATTACAATTTATGCTAGGGTCTTAATCTAGAGGATTAGATCTTGGCATTGTACATTCAAAGCTCTTCCTAAGAGCAACACACACACATATTCTATTACATCCAGCTATTCGTGGAGGTGGAAACCACCAAAACAAGGTTTTGACTAAGGAAAAACCCTATATAGCCACCCCAAAACACCATTTTAAGATATTTACAATCACTGTTTTGGGAGTTACAGAGTAGATCTGGATACCCTTTTCGACAAACTTTCAGCATCCGTGAAAATAATTTCCGTTAGAGCAGTGCAGGCCAAGGTCGACATAAAAAAGTGCAATTGCACCCCCATATTTGGGTCAAGGTCAACCTTGCTCAGAAAAGGAAAATATTTCTGGATTTTCTTCATCTCTATGTTTCTGTTCTCGATACGGTTGTAAAATTTCCAGAAACTTGATATGGACACCAAAAAATAGGCTTTTCCAGATCTGCTATATTATGAGGTATGTATTTTATTCCATTATTCTTTGCAAACATTTTTAGATTTACATTGATTATTATTAAAATTAAATTTAGGTGATTAATGAAGGCAAGGGTTTCATTTATGTGCAATCTCCCATTGTTCAAAACCCTATCTAAAGATCTCCATTTTCCCACTATACAGGAAATTATACCATAATTTACAAAAATTAATTTTTTTTTCAAAAATAAATTGTACCCAATTGCAAGTCGTGCAGCCCAAGTTTGATTTACAAACCATTTTCTTCAGATTTGACTTTTGCCCAATATAAGAAAATTTATAGTCAAAATTTACCAGAATGACCACCTAGATTTAATGGTGAGGTCTGATCTTGTTCAAAATTCTCCCACATGATGGGGAGAAACTGTTAGGTCCTAATCACAACCTTGTGGAATAGGAAACTAACCACAAATTTCTCATACTCACCAAACCCTAAGTGATGAGTGAATTTGGTAGCCTTATGATAAACTAAAAGACTCCTATAAGGGTTTCTAACACCCCTCTACAACCAACAATCTCTTCCCCAAGGATCACACCCCTTAAGGAAATATCTTCATTAAGCCTAATCCCCTTGTGATTAGGTGACAACTACAATTCATTAGGAAATGGAAATATTAATGGGTGAAATGGAATTCCATACTCCTCTCAGGCACAATGCAACACATTTTGGGCTACAAATCCCTCAGAAGTGGGTTAGAGCAAAGAAATGTCCAATATACCTATTTGGGAGGCCTAATTGCTACTAGGTTTGTTTGACCAATTTTCAAGGCCTAAATCTTGAATTATCTAAAGGAACTCCTAAAAACCCACCTTTTTAGATACCCTTTTGGGCCTTCTATCAAACTCCAAACTCATGACTCCTCACTCAAAAGGAAAATACATTGTCTCTCATAGGGATAATTAGGTTCCTAAGCCTAATTAGGACTAGTTTACAAAGAAACCTCCCACAAATGCACTAACCCAACACATCTAACTCTCCAGAAATCATGAGGGACCCCATTAGTTTTCCTAAAACCATTCCACCCTTCCTTCCGCAACACAATTTACATACTATTCTAGGTCGAGCACATAGAGATGCTCGGTTAGGGAATCAATTTAATCTCTGCTCCCTTATCCTTCCTTCTCAAAACCAACATAATCCTAAAACACATCCTCTGGACTTGGATTTCACCAAGGGCCATATATTTTATACGGTGAAATATCAAGTTAGAGGCATTTGTTTGGGGAACCCTAAGCAACCCCTTTGTCACAAACCAATCACAAGGAATTTGATGTAACTTGCTCTAAAATTCACCAAAATTGATCAAACCATATGCCACAAAGAGTTAATTCATTCCTCCACCATTACATGAATAAAAAATTCATTATCAATTCATTCCCACATGTGCCAACCATACAAACATGAAATAAATATGAAAAAATCAGAATGTATTAATCTTCAATATGCAAAATCTTCACCAACCATACATCATCAGTCCAAAGGGCTTAAAAATCCATTTACCAACCTCCTCAACCAATTTTTGAATTTTTTGACCAGTGGGAACAAAAATGCAATAAATTTGCAGTTTTGAACAAAAGATGCAAAAGTTTCTTTCGACAACTTTTCAACAACAATATAATTTTTTTTGCATTTTGACTCCTATTGAATTTCTAACCTACCTATGACTTCAAAATCACCAAATTGGTCCCTTATATGATAAAATTAACCCAAATATGGTCTTACAAACTTTAGGACACCCTATGGAAAGAATTACATCGTTTAGGCCTATTGGCCCCAAATGTCCCTAAAGGACATTTTGGTCCAAAATTGGACTTATTACAATGTTCTCCTATTACAAATTTTTTATCAAATACCCATGGGATCTTGTGGCTATCTACAAAATCTTCTTGAGACCATTTTAATTGAGTCTTACTATCCACCATGGGTTCTCTTGCACCACCACAAAGTGCTGATCCTAGATTTGAATCGCGACCCTCCAAAAGTTGAAGCAAAATGGCTCTTCAATGACTATATAATGAAAGCTCCTATTTCTCTGATACCATGTAATAATTTTCCTAAGGTAAAGATGATGACATATATTTTTCCATTATTATGCAAAGGAAAACTATTGGTAATGACTACACCGAAAGACATGTTTTAGCACAAACTGACAAAACAGTCTACAGTATGAACCGAAGACACAACTTACAAGTGCAAACCAAAAAAGTTAAACAGTGGAACCCGACAGGAGTAAACTGACAGAGGAACCCAATAGAACAGTGAAAAATGATAGAAAAGATTATATATTAAATGAAAAGAGTAGACAAGAGAGGAACCTGATAGAGAAAGGGAACCCGGCCGACAGACTTTCAGTTCAAACCGAGCATCAGACACCGAAAGTCAGTTATATCCTGAGAAAAGTGGATCTGACTTCCACGTCAGATAAAACAATTATGCTTTATATTTAGAATTTTGATTTGATTTAAAACCATTTCTTGAGGGGCAAGAAAGATAATTTTAAATTTTTTAATCAGTCTAACTGATTAAAAACATGCAAACTAGGAGATCAAGGTCAAGTTGTAAACCTTCGATCATGGAGTTAAGTTTGTAGTACGTGAAACTAAAAAGGTCAAATCTATTGTATAAATAGATGTGTAATCATTAATTTAAGATGGATGTGAGGATGAATTTATCCAATAAGCACATCTGTGGATCAAACTGAGAGTTTCAAGAAGAACAACAATAAAAGATGAATTTGGTTATCAAGAACCAATTGTTAGAATGAATTTAGAATAACTAAGAGGGGAGGTGTGAATTAGTTATCCTTAGGTCTAGATGTAGAAAATAAAAAAAAATTGTACTTCAGATCTACTCGGTAGCAATAGAATAAATCAACAACTTTAATGATGCAATTTACTGTCAATTGAAATTAGCTTGTAGTAACATAACAGTAAAGCAAATCATAAGCATTCACACAAGTTGACACAAGTATTTAACATGGAAACCCAATATGGGAAAAACCACCAGTAACATGCTACC
>MU227509.1:1168672-1199852 GCA_018584345.1 Thuja plicata | reverse complement strand
ACCCATACATTAAATGACATGGATCAATCTTTAATTAACATTACATATCCCAATAAAATCAACTAAGTCGGCCAGAGATCTCAAATCTCATCATTAATCCAATTACTATAAGTCGGCCAACATCACTATTTTCACTCAGAAATTTTAATGGTGCTCAGCATTGATAAACTTTTTCTTGTCACAAGCAACTTTACTCAGCACAAGAAACTTTTCTCGTCATAAGCAACTTTACTCAGCACAAGCCAAACTTGCTCGGCATAGAACAGCCAGAAAAACTGTCTTTGAAAGATAAACAACTGATTACTTTGCCAGAGTGCCAACTGATCAAGTACCCTTTGAATTTCCTAACTCAACCATTCACTTGGTCTTCTTGTTAAATCTTCTTCATCAACAATAGATATGGTACTCAAACAGATAACAATAGTCTCACCAATTAAGGTTTGACATCAATGAAAAAATAACAATTGCTTGCAATATCACTTTTCAACACCAACAATCAAGGCTACCGAGCAATAGAGGTATTAATCAATCACATTAGGTGATACATTGTACATGTAAACTTTAATGAATTTGTAATAAAAAATTGAAGATTGTATACACTCAGGTCAATGAGTATTTTTGTCTACATTCTAACAAGTGTAGCAAATAGAATAAACCCTTTCAAGAAAGGTGAATTTAGCAATCCTATTGTAAATCTCTTAACTAAGTGCACACTAAATAGTGTTGCTAAAGATCCTAATAGAGTAGACCTTAATCAGTCTCCACATAATACTCCTAACAGGGTGGATCATTAGAAGTGATCACCGACCCCTTCCAATCTGCAGATAGTGACATTTTTGTGGGTGCCATCCCCACCGCAGTTTTTACCTTCTAACATGGGTTTTCTGCATTACCATATCTTGTGTTATGTGTTATTTCTTTCATGAATGTTTGTATGAATGTCTACATAAAATTAAGATTATGAATTGATATCACATGCATAAAGAAAGAACAAAAAATATGATCGATAAAGCAAAGATTTTATTACATAAGGTTAAAGTGTAATTAACTAAAAGTTTTAGAGGTACTGATTCCTCCCTCCCCTCTTAGTACATACTTCCCATTATTTCCAACAATTGGTATCAGAGCTAGATCTCTTATTTGGAAAGCTTAAAGACTTAAGATAAAAGATCATACAATGGATAAGTACAGGCTTGACAAGAGTATTGAGAATTAGAAGTTAGAGATACAGATCTTTTTTGAACAATATAAAGAAGCTAGAATCAAGATGAGATAATTGCTAGATGAAAGAAAGATTATGGCATCTCACTGTAATGAAACAGACTACCAAGAGGAAGAGATACCAGATCTATTTGAGTCTTCAGGATCTACAACTAGCAAAGCATCAGACTCATAAGAAGAAAGCATCATAAGTTTGAATGAAATCAATCAACATCTGGCTGGACAAGTGAAATCTATGCAAATCGGTCAAGAGACACAAATGGTAAGAATGATTGATCTCATGAACAATGCTAGACAAGATGAGTAAGAGAGAACACTAGCTATTGATGAAAGGAGAAATATTACTGAAAAACTACAAGAGAAAGAGTCAGAAATATAAAGACTTACAGAACATCATCATGAGATCACAAACCAGATTATTCTTATGAGTTAGGAGACAAAAAAAATGAATATAGAACTCATTGAAAGAATAGAAGATATCGGTGAGCTAAGAAAAGAAAAATGAAAAGATGAAACATGAAGTGAGAATTCAGAAACAACATAATGACATGATGAAAAGAGCTAAAGAAAGCACCAAAAGGATGGATGATTTTCTGGATGGACAAAGGAGAGTCAACAACAACTCTAGACTAGGCTATACCAAGAATGGAGAATCAACCAAGCTGATCCAAAGAATATCTATACAAATCCAAGACCAAGAAAGATGACATGAAATCACTATGGAAGGCCAAGCCACACATCAAATGTATGCAGGAGAAAAATGAAAGGTATTCCTAAATCCACATCTTCATTCATAGGAATTTGTTATAAATGTAACAAGAAAGGACATAAAGCTTATGAATGTAAATCTGAGGTGAAACAACCAAAGAAGGAAACCTACATGGAAAAATACTGTCCTTCTTGCAAAATGCATGGGAACACATCTCTTGAATGTAGGAATAATAAAAAGCAAGCATGGAAGCCTAAAGATCAAGGAACTTCCTATCAACTGAAAAGAGTCGGTAACCAATATATTTGGGGTTATAATACATGGGCAAACTACACATCATGTGGAAGATTTTGTCACATAGCTAAAAAATACATGAGACAATGGACAAGAAAGTCTAGGAGCTGAACTAACCCTGAAATGACATGTCTAAACTATCATAAAGTTGGTCATCTGAAGAAAGACTATAGAGACCGGGTGATAGAGACTAGCACCTTTGCCAATGGAAACACCATTGAAGATATCAAGAAGATGAGAAACAAAATGTTGAGGAAAGCTACAAATACTCATGAAGCTGGACCAAGAAATACAAATGGTGACACCTTATCCAATGGATCTGGTGACATCACCACCCCCACCTAAGTAGAACAAGTAAGTATGGAACTACATTATACCAAGTTATATTTTGCATTAGTTCCATTACACATAGTTAAAATACCAAATCTGCATGATTAAAGATGCACTATGGTATTACTTGTTATGATTCTGTGAAAACAATCCCATCAGTTAATACATACCAAAATGCATTAGTGTACATACAAAGCTAAGCTATCTATACTTACCGAGAATCATCAGTTAACACATAAAAGCTAAGTTTCTAGTGTAAACTGAGATCTATTGGTAATCATGAGAGTTGACAATGTTGTCTTCGCCAATACACTAAAATCCATTGGTGAACGTAACAAGTTGATAGCTTCCCCAAAGCATTGCATTCTCACTGAGAATGTTATTTGTGTATCACCCGCCGACTCCATCTTCACACACCGAGAAATGGTTTAGCATTAATGAATCGACTTAGGGAAAATCTATAAATAGATGACATAAGGGTTTCATTATTCACACAACGACCAAAGTAAAGAAACATAGTGAAACCTAAGCACAAAGTGACCCAATTGCAGAGTGCCTATAACTGGAATCCCTAGACTCCAAACAAATTCCTAACAGCTAAAAAGGTTGAAGTAAGTAACAAAGATAACCGAGAAATCTACTTTTATTTATGGGGAAAAGCTCTAATTTTAGAAATGATGGCAACTACATCAAGAACCTAAAAAATCAAGAATGCTAAGGAGAGTAAGGTTAATCTGATAAAGAATAGTACATGTGAGGAACCTAAGTATAAAATATTTCTAGAGGTTGCCTCACAACCTGACGACTCTAGAGCATTTTCCAGAATTCTACCTAGGGTTTTTTTGATTGAGGATGTTAGATCCTACATTCGCTGCAAGATCACAGAAATTGGAGATCTTGAGGTAGAGAAGGCTTACAAGAAGCTTTGCAATGATGATGGAACCATAAAAGATGAGCACAAGCACATTGAGGTAAAAGGGATCACAAATGCCCTATGGTTCCTGAAGGAGTTCAAAACCAAATGGATTTGGTTAGTGCTAAGCCGACTGCATAACCAAAAGATGTGGCTAGATGAGCCTAAACCGATAACCAAGGATGTTACACAAGCTATGACCAGTTATCCTATAACCAAGAAACCAAAGGAACTTAAGCACCCTCCTCGAGTTGACATTGAGAAGAACACATGAGCTGCATGGGATGGAAGAGGATTAAAGGTATCCACCATCATTGATGATCAAATGAAATTTGTAGCATGTGTCTTAGGATACAAGTTCTTTTAGGCTAGCATGATGAACAATATTGTATCAGGAGCAGTAGATACTACACATAAAATTGTCAAGAATGGATTTTAGTTGGACCTATCAGAACTACTACTCAGACAATTAGATGAGAACATGAGGACAATTAGGTCTGTAAAGACTAACTCATGTAAATTTGGATCTATGATATTATGTATATTTTTGTACTTCCAAGAAACCTTCTCATCTATTGGTAAGGTGAAATGGGACACTACCCAACCAGTGACAGTTCAAATAAGTGAATTCATAAAGTCACTTGGAGACAATTTTGAATTAGTAATACATGAGTATTTCTCTGGATTCAAAGAGAGAATGCAAAAGAGAATGAGGATACCAGAACAACTGGTAGAGAAATACAAGACTAACATTTGTTTCTTGGTGGACACCGATACCACCCTAATCAAACCAGCTATACCAAGGACAACTTGGTTAGCTCCACTTGACTATGAAGTTAACATAGATCAAGAAACAAATGCTATTAAAGCATTGTTGAATGAACCATTGGATAAATCACAACCAAGGTTTTGAACCTTTGAAGAAGCCAAGGAATGAATCAAATTAGGCTTATTTTTGAAGAATATTGATAGGAAGAAAGACAAAATGGTATAGACCTTGGAAAACAAGTTATCGATCAATGAGGAAGAAACTGAAAAAAGATAGAAGAAACTAAGGGTCAGTTACCCATCGGTGAAGCAGAAAAGGTGAGTGACTCAAAGTCAATAGAGTTTGATGCACCCCTACCCCTGAAGAAGGAAAGGACAACAACTACTTAGAGGAAAAGGAGCCAAACAGTAAAGACAAACTCACCATCTGTTAAGAAAGGTCAAGTAAGGACCTAAAAAAGAAAACCTCCAACCAAAAAGACCACAACACCAAAGAGGAGAAGGAAATTAATCCTAACCAAGGAAGATATCGAAGATAATGAGTAGGATGAATTTGTCCAAATAGAAAAGAGTAAGATTCCTAAAACTATTGATGAGATATGTGAGTCAATTGCAACAAGTTGTTTAACCAACACCAAAATTAGAAAATGGCTAACACTAGAGCCTGAAGATTAGAACAAGATTGAGGAGACACTCATTAAAACAATGATAAACTTCAAATATGTACCCATACATTTTGATGACAAAATGCCAAAAGAACCACACAAAAGATTATCTTCTAGATGGACTTATGCATTAAAGAATGAGAAGGAGATAAGGGAAAGAGTTCTAGTTTCTCTTATGCCTCTCAAATCCAAAATGGAAGAAATCAAGGAGATGATGGAGAAAAATGCACAGGAGTTCTCACCCAAGTTGAGATAATACAAGGTTCTAGAGGGAAGGCTTATAGATCTAGAGAAGGAAAGTAACAAAATTTGGAGTAAAATACTCAATAGACCTACTAAGGAAGAAAAACCCGAGAGAAAATTGCCTCTCACAAATGAGCCACACAATAATGACTCTCTAGCTAAACCTAGCCTAGAGAATATCCTTATAAATGACACAGATGATGTAACAACAATAGAATCAGAAAAAGAAGAAAAAAATGATATGGATGTTGCTAATGAAACATGGCCAGAAAATATTGTTATTGACATCACCAAAGATTCTTTAGATAAGGTAAAGGGAGATGAAGATATTACTATTAAATCTAATCACCCCAAGGATCAAGATACATATGTTGATGCTACACAAGTAAATATACTAGGCTAGATGCTATTATTGATTCAAGAAATGAATATAATCTCACAGAAGGAGAAGACCCCTGAGTCCAATGCAAGCATACCTAAGGATGTAGGGGAAGAAGAAAAGAAAGACACAACCGATGACTAGAATGTCATCGAAGGGGATCAAAGTGTAACAAATGAAGATCTCAAAAAAAAAGATGGAGATCAAATAGAAAAAGATGCACAAATGAAAAATACAGATGAAGTGCAGAAGGATACTGGTGAAGGAGACAAAACCAAAGATGCCACTCCTAAGAACACTGAAGGAGATGCTACAGGTAATGTAAAGGTTGATGTGGATACATCCACTCACAACTAGAAGGTAGAGACTGAAGCACAACAACAAAAAGACACTACTCCATCGATAACCTCATCTAGTACATCATACCAAGCAAAGAAGTTGGCTATGGTTCTGCATACAGGTGCATCGCAAAAGAAAAAAGAAGAAAAAAAAGAAGAATAAGTTGGAGGTCACACTTGATGAGATCATATAAATACCAAAGTGTGATCCAACTATTTAAGATTTTGAATCACTCCAAGAATATGGAGAAATATGTCAAAAGAAATCTTTGCAAGAAAAGCTTAAGAAGGAGCATCGAGACTCCTTAGTACCAGAAACCACAAGGGATATATTAAACCAGATAGTTCCTGACATTGATGTTTATCATGATGAACCTATCCTAGATCAAATTTCTATTCTCACCGATGCCATCACAACTCAGAATGTAGATGCAGAAAAGGCTATTGAGGAACAAGAAAAACAAAAGTTCTAATATAAAATGATAGAAAATATCAGCCAAGAAGTGACAGAGAAAAAGGTAATGATTTTTGAACTAGCCAATGAATTGGATCCAATCATTACTAAAGCTATTTCCTTAATACAAAAATTGTGCACTTTGGATAAATTCACTAAGGACAATAGTGAAAAGATAGAAAATTTAGATTTAGATCTAAATACCAGTGCACAAGGTCTAACCAAAGATGAAAATGCAATTAAATTGCATTATGAGAAGATAATAGAGATAAAAAGGTTAAGACAATAACTTTGGGAAGTAGAATCAAAATTCAGAGAAGAGGTTAATGAGCTACAAGCTCAACTTTTACCAAACCTCACACTTCTGCAACACCACATAAGTTTGGCAAGGCAACTAATTACCACCCCTGAGATGTCTGTAGCAGACAACATCTATGAAATGCATTCCATGATTACACTAGAGCATATGGATCTTGAGCATCCAAAGGAGAAATGGGAGAAGATGATGGAGGAAATGAAAACCTCTCACGCTTATATTTTTGATAAGTTATAAGTATACACCTTTTCCCTTACTATCAAAAAAGGGGGAAAAGGAAAATGATATGTACAATAGGGGAGAATGATATGTACAATACATATAGCACAAAGGGAAAAGACAAGGTGAAAAGGAAGAAATAGTATAAAGACAAGTGTAAATACACATATACTATACTATACTGACATATGCATAGGGGAGTCATGAAATGAATAAGTAATATACATGGTGTACATACTATAAACATTTTTAGTACTTTGCAAATATCAGTTTTTTATACTAATGTCAAAGGGGGAGATTTATGACATATATTTTTCCATTAGTATTCAAAGGAAAACCATCAGTAATGAATTCACCAAAAGATGGGTTTTAGCATAACCTAATAGAACAATCTACAGTATAAACCGAAGACACAACTTACAAGTGAAAACCAAAAAAGTTAAACAGTGGAACCCGATGAGAGTAAACCAATAGAGGAACCCGACAACACAGTGCAAATTGACAGAGAAGATTACAGAGTAAACTAAAAGAGAAGACAAGAGAGGAACCCAACAGAGCAAGGGAACCTAGTCGACAGAATTTCAGTTCAAACCGAGCATCAGACATTGAAAGTCAGTTATATCTCAAGAAAAGTGGATCTGACTTCCACGTCAGATAAAAAAATTATGCTTTATATTTAGAGTTTTGATTTTATTTAAAACCATTTCTTTAGGGGAAAGAAAGACAATTGTAATTATTTTAATCATTCTAACTAATTAAAAAAATGCAAACTAGGAGATCAAGGTCAAGTTTTAAATCTTCAATCATAGAGTTAAGTTTGTAATACGTGAAACTAAAAATGTCAAATATATTGTATAAAAATATGTGTAATAATTAATTTAAGATGGATGCAAAGATGAATGTAGCCAATGAGCACATCTATGGATCAGACTGAGAGTTTCAAGAAACAAAAAAACAAAAGATGAATTTGGTTATCAAGAACCAAGAATCAAGGCTATCGAGCAACAGAGGTATTAATCAATCACATTAGGTGATACATTGTATATGTAAGATTTAATGGATATGTAATCAAAAATTGTAGATTACATACACTCAGGTCAATGAGTATTTTTGTCTACATTCTAACAAGTGAACCAAATAGAATAAATCCTTTCAAGAAAGGTGGATTTAACAATCCTATTGTAAATCTCTTAACCGAGTGCACACTAAACAATGTTGCTAAAGCTCCTTACAGAGTAGAACTTAACCATTCTCCACATAATACTCATAACATGGTAGATCATCAAAAATGATCAAATTGTAAGCCTTAACCGACCCCTTCCAATTATAGATAGTGAAGTTTTTTTGGGTGTCATCCCCACCATATTTTTACCTTCTAACAGGGGTTTTCTGTGTTACCATATCTTATGGCATGTGTTATTTATTTCATGAATGTTTCTATGAATGTCTACATACAATTAAGATTATGAATTGATATCACATGCATAAATAAAGAGCAATAGATATGATCGGTAAAGCAAAGATTTAATTTCATAAGGTTAAAGGTTAATTAAGTAAAAGTTTTAGAGGTATTGATTAACTCCTCCCCTCTCAATACATACTTCCCATTATTTCCAACAAAAGAATGAAAAATCCAATATCTATAAGCTCAATAGATAGCACAAGAGAGATAGGCAAAATGATATGATCAATTGATTTATTCAATAATGGTCAAATGATAATGTATGCCCTATTGATTTACAAAGTAGATATGTCTGAATATATAGGCAATGCATGATAACTAGGAGATATGCAAGTAATGACCTATCAACCAAAGTAGGTGGCATCACATATCTAACAAAGGTGGATCACCCTCCATTATACAATGAGGTATGTTCGAACATGTACAACAATGAGAGGATGATAATGTGATAAGAGCATTACAGGTGGATCTTACACATAAAGTGGAGTTTCTCCTACACCATGTGATAAAATAGGATGAAAACTCCTATGTGTCTACAATGAAAAATACTATGTAATGCATTATCCTAAGTATGCTTAAGTAAAGTGTAATTAGGAATACTTAATTACACAAAAAAATTCATTGAGAGCCAAAATCACAAGGATTATCAAGTCACTCATTATTCTTCAAGTAAAATTTCACACATGAGGGAATTAGCACATTGGTGGAATACATTAGTTCCTATCATCCTTAAGAAGAAATATATATTCAATTAAAAACCTTAAATGATCACCATAACCATAATTCAACTCATGTATTCATTAATTAAGGAATGATACAAATGAACTTTCAAGCCCATCCATTAACATGATGATAATCATTAGCAACGAGAATGCATAACAGAAAAAAGAATGAACAAGAACCAAATGGTCAACATTATCCAAGGAGAGAATACACACATAAAGCATCTCTATATTAATCTCAATATCATAAGATAGTTTTACCTAATGAACAACCAACATGAACTTTCTCCACATGTAAGGACCTACTATACTTATCTACAACCGAAAGCACATGCATACTATCATCAAATCCAAAGATAAGGAGATCCAAACGGAAGCACATACTAACCACCACATAATGAATCAATGAATTACAATGAGCACATATATACCAGAACTCCTAGTGTATGAAATTGTACTTTGATACTAGATTTTATGCCCTGCCAGAGAACCCGTGGGAAACAAGACACAATAGAAATACAATATATTTTTTTTGTTTAATAAGGTGTAGTTATTTACATTAAACCCGACATAACTACCACTAAGATAACATGATACAAAGAAAGAATCTTGATGATGTTTCAACCTAATAATGAATGTTGATGGAAACATGCTAATTCCTGAAATTTGTCAAGTATGAAAATTTGTAGAATCTCCCAAAATCTAGAATCTTTATTATAACTCGTAATTTGAAACCACTCTCAAACATCCTAAAAGTATTACATAAAATATAAATTAAAGTATAAGAAAGGTAAAATACTTAAATGTTACATTTTATGTATCGCCCTAGACCAAAAATATGACCATGAATACATGGAAAGAACCATGAGGAAAAAGGGTATCCAAAACTATAATTAATTTTTTCTCAGACCTTGAGGAACATCTCTATGTTTTAAATGCGCTATAACCTATGTGCTAAAACATTTATCATATGCACTAATTTATTGGTCATATGTACTAAATTGTTGATCATATGCACTAATCTATGGCTCATGTGTGCTAATTTATAGATCATATGCATCACTCTTTGTAGCATATACTAATTTATAGCTCATATGCACCACTCTATGTAGCATATGCACTACACTACCCTACAAGGCTCAATTTGTTCTAAAAACTCACTAGAAATAATGTTTTTCGAGGTCAAACTCCTAGTTAAGGTCATTAAAGGGTCAATTAATTTTATAGAATGCTTTAAATGACAATAAGAAGGCTCGAACACTACAACAAAGATATAGAGGCATGATTACATCAATATCAATCAATTCCATTATATTTACCATCAAAACATATGTGTATATTCTAATTTATGAAGTTATCATCAAAACATGATATACAATTGAAATAACCATACAAAATATTACTGCTACTACAAGATATGAAACCAAATACCATGAATACAATCATAGACACTACAATAGAATCAAGAAAACTTAAAAAATTAACATCATATACAAAGGAATAAGGAACATATCTAATAGTTTTGAAAATAAATCATGTGATACAATACAAGAGATCAATTAAGGATCAATATAATGAATCTTGAGTCCAAATAGGGTTTTCTCTATCATCTAGGACTTCTCAATAACTGTACACCGGTCTCTAATGAAATTTTTTCATGCCACTTGACCATGAGGTACCCTTAGTCCCTCTCCCACCATGCTCTAGAAATAACCATATGGACCAATCTCACACATACATAACCAAGCATGTTGCAGGGCTACTCACACACACAATGCACCAATACACAATGATTCACAAGAAATTCACAAAAGTCAAGATCCATCCACAAGGGGACACCAAGGTGTAATGCAATAAGAACTTCATCACTCATACATCCATATTCTAAGGGATGATGTTGGCACTACTCATGACATGCACTCCATTGGTCTACACCCAAGAGTATGGATCCACTTGGATCCTATTAGGAATAATACAACCGAGGGGGGGGTGGGAGAGTGAATAAGTTGTATGCAAAATAATTAAACTTTAAAATTTAAACCAATTAATTAATACAATTATAAACACTTCAAGAAAAATACCATAACACAAGTATTTATTTTTGAGGAAACCCTATTAAGGGAAAAAACCTCGTGGGAATTAGCACCCACAAATAATGCACTAGAATTATTGTATCCCCGTTAGAAGATCTAGGCCTATTAGGAGTTGATTATTACATCCAATATAAGTCCTTGTTAAAGGGAGGCCCTTGTTAGGAGTCTTCTCAAACCTATTAGGATCAGTTGATTGAAATGATGACCTCATTGCCTGAGCACACTACCCAAAGTGGAGGTTAAATCCACCTTCTACACTTCTTTCCTTTATACAAGTTACAAAAAACAATTAGGTTAGCCTATTATGACTTCCCCAATGTACAAACAATTGCATAGAACATTTCTAAGGTACACATGATACCTTACACAAGTAATTATCAAATATAAATCATCAGTTATGCACCAAGATCCATAATTCACGCTCTCTAATCATTAAGCACGTTACATCTATGTAGTCAGCCCCAAATAGGTCATCACTAGTCCACACACCTCATCTGATGTCGTCAAGAATCTGATGACCCAAGAATCACAAGGAATGTTCTCTCGTGTATCTTTTATCATGCCTTAATCTTGCATGAAATAACTCATGCCCCCATCCAAATTATCCCAAAAACTTAGAGACCATCTCAGTCATAATCCTCTGTCAGTGCATTTTAATCAGTCTTTACCAAAACAACTATAACTCATGTCAATACCAACATAAGATCCAATGACCTTAGACATAAGGTAGAAACTCATCCCTCTAAACAAATCCATTCTTGCATACTCTCACATTTCACACAATGTATGTACACACTTGTAGTTCTTTCATGTACCTGTGTTAACTAGTATTTATGAGACTTCTACTATATCCAACTGAAACATATGTTGACATCAATGAAAAAACATGAATGTCAAAACCTCAACAAAAAAAATTCTAAAAAATCCCTCATACTACTCATGTTCCCTCAAAGGATCATTGCACAAGCATCATGGAATCACATAACATCACAAGAAGACTCCCATGGACTCAAATAATGAAAAACTACTCAATCAATCCATATGCCAAAACACACTTTCCAAAAATGAACTCAGGTATGAGAACCATTGCAAGCATAGAAAGAGTAAGTATACCAAATAATACATAAATTATTTGAAATAATGTTCAAATATGTGCTTGAGATGTGTTGTCATTTATGTCAACATATTTCTATGTTTGTGATAGTGTTGCAATGAAGTTTAGTGAGTTCATTTATTTAGTGTAGCATGTATATTGAAGATCAAAGTTTGTAGATTTCAAAGTGTGCTATAGATTGTCTATGGTTGATATGTTCAACTTTTAGAGGTCTGAATGAAGATTTGAGTGAGCTATGTGTATCTATGTTGTGACTGATTTTTAGTTGTTCAAAGGTGAGAGAGTGATAGTATTTTGATCTGTATTGCTCCGCATTATAATATTTTTCTTCACAGATATGGTATCATGTATGAGACATTGATGTGTGTCCTCAACTCGATTGGATCATGATTTGGAGGCCTCCAAGTTATTTTTCATGGTTGACAGCTGTTGTTGTTAATATTCCTGAGTGATGGTATGAAGATGTCGATGATTCCAGAGTTTGTGTTGATGTGGATGTTGTTGTGGTAATTCATGGTGCTTGTGGATGTTTCTAGATTGAGTGCTTCTTGTGTTTTTGGTCGACATTGGTCGATGTGCTTGCAATTGGTGATTTCAGTCAGTGTGATGATGTTCTTTATATTCTTGGTTGACCTGATGATGGTAGTGTGTTGCAGATGTTTGAGGCATAATTATTGAAATTAATTCATATTCGAGGATGAATATTTTGGTTTGTGCTATGTCTTGGCCAACATTTCTTGGTCTGCATTTATTATTGTATTATGCATGGTTATATTTTTATAATTAGGTGGTGAGTGTTAGGATGACCTTTTTGATTCTTCCAAGGTTGATGATATGTATAAATAATTATAATGATTTTATATTTGTGTATGGTTAAAGACAAGATGTGTGGATGTGAGTAAGTTGAATGTATACATCTTGTGAAGGCAGAGAATAAGTGTGGATTAAAAGAAATTTGTAATTGTGCTTCAACGTAACTGATCTAGGAATGATGAGGATGCTATTATATAGTTCATGATCTGTGTACGTAATCCAAATTTGTTGTAAGATAGTGAGTTGTCCCTAGAAAGTATGCCTTGTTTTTCTTCTAAGAAATGATATATAGGCAATGTTCTTGAATGCATGTGCATTCCCATTGTATAACTCCTAACAGGGTATAATACTTCTAACAAAGTATATCTTCTTGTGGGTACATCCCCACCATGGTTTTTCCCTTGACTAAGTTTCCATGATAAAAATATTGGTGTTATGTGTGTTCATGTTGTGTGGGTGATCTATGCTTCCATGCTTAATTATCATAACTGAGAACAAGGTTAAAGTTTTGTGAAGTTGCATAAGTTTTGTGACAATTGATTCACCCCTCTCTCATTTGTCTGCTGCCCCATTTCCATCAAAAGCATCCCAATATCATACAAAATTATACATTCACTTATATTAAACCAAAATATAAATGAATGCATCACTAGTTCCATATCAACACCAAATAGCATACAAACAAATAAATCTGGAACCGGTTGTGTTCAAGTCACACAGTGGAAATTGTCTCATAATACAAACAATCAAAATGAAATGCTCAATATGAACCATAAGGTATTAACAAGATCCATAAAAGGGTTGATAAATTGTATTACAACATGAATTCATTTCCCATTCCACATGAGAGAAAAAATATATTAAAAGTTTCTCAAAAATGGATGCACATACCAACTAGGTCCAAAATCACTCAAAATTCAAACTTATCCAAATCAAAATATGGGCAAACCCATTTATACCATCCCCATAAAAATGCAATCAACACCCCAAGATACTCATCTAATCACAATATAACAATTTATGAACTCAAAAGCCCTCATTTTCACAAAAATGAGATGAAAAACATCATTTCCCCATTATAATTCATCAAGTAAGCTTGTAATGGAAAGAAAAACACCACAATATTCTTATTTAACCCAGGAAATAATTTATAGAATTTTAATAGATAAAATAGAGCACAAATCTACAAATGAGAGCCCAATCAACCATTGAATAATGCATATAAGATGAGTAAAAATAGGTGAGAATGCCTCCACAAAGTGAGGGATGTGTTAGGTTTGTTAAAAAAATTTTCCAAAACAATGGGTCCATGGTCTGTATTTGAAGTAGGGTCTTGAATAAATCTTTGAAACCCTTTTTTTCATGTTTCGAAGTGTAAAATTTGGTCCTAAAACCCTATGCATCGAAGTGGTTCTTGCATGTGTTCTTTTAAAAAGATGTTCACGTTCAATAGATTGTAATTTTCCTAACACCGTGGTCCTTTATTATTTCCTAAGTTCAAAGTCTGCAAGATTTTATTAAATTATTATCTGTCAAGCTAATGTGTTTTCATCCAATGGTTCACGCATTCTCGTGATGAGAAGAAAACCAAAATCTAAGCATCAAGGTAATGGGCCATGATGCCATGTGTCTTTGGCAGGACTAGCTACAGTGAAGATATAGATCAAAGGATATTCATAGATGCTTCTAAATCCAATGGCTCGCGCATTGCCTTCATATCAAAGATGCAGGTGAGTTAACTTCAAGGGATTGCACCATGGTGACGTGTGTCCTCAGTGGGCCCAAGTTGAATGAATAGATGAAGTTAAATAAAGTATATATCAGATCTAATCCCATGGTTGGAACAAAGGCTTATGATGAAGATGCACTTACAATAACCATTAAGGGAAAGTGACATGCTTCCACGTGGTGTCTAGTAGGTTCGGCGGGGTGATTAAAGATTAATTAAATACACATCATCTCCGGAAAGATCTGATGGCTGGTGTTAACCCACAATACAAATATGGTTGAAGGATAATCTTTGATGGATTGCACTATGATGACATGTGTCTGTCCAGGAAATTTGTAGACTGCGGTTAATATAAAGTTGATTGGGTAAAGATATGACAAGTTAATGAAGATCTGACGGCTGGTGTAAAGCCTCCAATAAAAGGTGAGGAAACTTTAACCATTAAGGTATTGTGACGTGCTACCACGTGTTCCAGGAGATCAAAGCCGTGGGTCATAAATATTGGTTAAAGGGAGTAGAGATCATACAAGATCAGACAGATGGCGTAAAGACAGGAGAATAAAGTGATAAAACTTTAGTCATCAAGAGAATGCATCATTGTGATGCATGTCCTAAGTGTTGGGACCCTCTATCAGTGTTAAGTAAGATAAAGTGTTAGCATCTTCAAAAAGATCTAATGGTGCATGCAAAGCCTTAGATGGAAAGTGCCTGAAGGATAAGCTTTGAGGGATTATGCCATGATGACACATATCTGTGGAGATGAACATTGTAAAGGATTTATTGTGAGCCATCTGATGCAAAGAAAATTTTTTAGGATCGATGGTCCTATTTCAAAGGAGTTATTTTAGCAATTTTAAACTGTTAGCCGCGAGAGTTTGAACTCATGTGAAGTAATGGAAAATGTGTGCTTTCCACAGTAAGAATTTAATGCTTAGGAGTGAAGGGATTGGTATGTAATCGATCATTCAACTCTTTCTTGTCATAATTGTCAAATTTGTCGAGCGAAACAAAGCTACAGTGATCGCATTTTAACTCCCAGCCTGTTTGCTGAATGGGTAAATTTCTGATGCAAGTTTTGTTTGAATTCTAAAATCTGAATAATTATTAGGGCTTGCAGTAACTAGATTCTATCAAAAATTTGTTAAATCGTTAGATTATAAAGATCCTAAATTCAAGATGCCACCTAGGAGAGAGTTCAAGGTCCATGTAAATTATAAAGATAGAAATGTATGTGATGACCTATTGCAACAACTAACTAGGTCGACAAATGATTCTACAAAAATCAAAGAAGTGGTCCCTAAGAGACCACGTTTAAAATTTGGTGAGGGTTTGTACAATTTGGGATAGTGGGCTAGAGATGCAAATATAGTAATGACTAGTTTGGATTTATTTAGAGTACTTTTCAGCCAAAGAAATTCTTTTTCCCCAAATAGTAATGTATGGCAATTTGATGTGGGAAAATTAGTAGTACCTGGGGTTTTCATGGATATCGATATGCTTATGCAAATAGCTGACAAATATGAAAAAATATCCAGGGTAGTCAGAAATAAGGATGGACAAATTATGGTCAACATAACAGCAGAGGAAATTAGGGAAGTCTTTAAATTGAGTGATGAGGAAACCCCTATGGACAAAATTGACTTCAAAGAATTTGTACAAGTGTATCAAGCTCAGAAAGATTATTTGAGAAATGGGCCCTTAAAAGAATATTTTAATAAAATTGGGGATTTGATCATGGTAGGGCCAAATACCAAGGAACCTTTCAAGTTAGATTACTTCACCCCAAAGGCTAGAGGAGTATATAGGGATCTATGTCAGATCTATGGGGATGATGAAGCGAAGGAAATGCCAATCCATTATATGATCATGATAGTTCAAATTTTGCACCCCCATTTGGCTATAATTTTTTATTTTGCTCCATATCTTGCAGACTTGATACATGAAGGTTTGAGAGGCATCCAAGACAAAAAGGTGACTAGGCCTTTCACATGGTATTCCCTGTTGATGCACATGTTTCCATTCAAAGGAGCAGATTATTTTGAAAAGGAGATGGAATTGACAAAGGTCAAAGATGATGAGGATATAACAGTATAGTTGTGGAATGAAGACATGTCATGGGACAACAAAGAGGAAAGCTACATTAATTTTGATAGATTTTTTGCTACTAGAGTTAGGGAATTGTTGCTAATTGATGATCCTAGAATGCCTTTGACACTTTTGCATCTATTAAGGCCTAAAGAATATAGTCAGGACTTAAAAATAGTGCATAATTGGGGAGATGTTATTCTCTATCTAGTGTCAACAGTTTTTAGAATTAATAGTTTTAGGGGAATCCCAAATATATTACCTTACAGGGTACCTGTCAAGTTAGGGTTCGCAAAAATAATAAGGAAAATTGGGGGGTTGCAAGAGAAAGCATTAATAGGAAGAGGAAAAGGAACTATTTTTCCCACAATCACAGCATCCCATCAGTTCATTATTACAAAGGGAGGGTGGAAACACCTAGATACATATATGGCCCCTTACCATTTGAGTAGTGCAGTGTCGAGATGTGCTGATCCTGAAGCTTTTATTAAAGATATGTTCAAGGAGAAAACAAAATGCCTAGTACTGAACCACCAATTTGAATTCCCTGAGGACATAATTAGAAATGAATTTTGATATGATAGAGTAGGAGATAAAAAAGGAAAAATGGGTAGCATACAAGAAGAGTCTAGATTTTGTGTAGCATTTTGATAAGTTGTATGACCCATTAAAGGATTTTTAGCCTTGGGATAAAAAGATAGAATCTTTAATGGAGATGTTTGAGGACATTATGTAGGCATTAAATCAGAAAAGGGCTATTATTTTACAAACAGAACTAGAAAGAGCTAAAGCAATGATGAGCAGGATAGATCCTATTAGAAATGTTCCCCCAAGGGAAATATATGGTTTACCAAAGAAGAGGGTATAGTACAGTCTTGCCACAAGCTGAGAAGACCCTGGATCCAAAGGGGAAGAGGCCATTAGACCCACATACTAAATCATTGCCATCCCCAAAAAGGAAAAGAATAGAAGGAGAACATCAACAACAGGTAGATGTATACTCTCCTTCTCAGTCCCCTCTCTGTATTGATGAGAAAGCAGTAGCAGAACAATTGTTACAAATGGGAGGTGCTGGAAAAAATTTTGTCACACCCCAAGAATTATAGGAAGGGATGCCGAAGGTTCCAAAGCATGCTTCATTGTATTTGAATCTTGCAGAATATGTTGGAAAGGAATTGGACCCCCTGACACAACAGACCAGTAATGAGTTTCTTTCTGATGATAATTTTTTCAAGGCTAGGGCATTTTTGTAGTTTTAATGGAGAACCCAAATGAATGAGTTCAAGGAAAAATGCCAACAAAAACATAAGGAACAACCTACAAGGAGTGAGGAAGAAATTTAAAATGAAATAAAACAAGAAATGATATCCAAATTTGAAAAGATAACTCCTGAGGAAGGAAGGGCATTGGTGAAGAAGGAAGGGGTATTGATACTTCCAGAGTGGGATCTTGCAGATGCCATTATTTTTGATGTTGTGAGAAAGGACACAAAGACTATCCATGCTACTAAGATAAAGGCTAGACAAGCATATAAGGGAGTAAAATTCAGTGAAGATCATGTTGCCCTTGTTATGTGGCATATAAAAAGGAAGAGCCATAAGGTATCTAATGAAGGTAATCATGTTGAGCATGTAGGTAGCCTTATTGTGAGAAGAGTATCAGATACATCAAGTGTGGATGTAGCTAACCTCACTCTAAAAATAGAAAAATTGAGTTTAAAGGTGGCTAAGAAACAAGAAGAGACATTCAAAAGCCTAACATAAAAGTATGAGATTGTCATGAAGGCTTATAATGATGAGAAGATCAAATCTATTGAAAAGGATAATAGGATTGTCTTCCTTAAGGGTAAAAAAAAAATTTAGTTTGTTCCTTAGAGGATGATCACACAAGATCCTCATCAGCCATCATCATCAAGCCCAATGATCACTTACCCTCCTTCTCACGCACCATCAAAACTTACCACACAAGAAGAATTGGAACAAGAAAAGGCAAGGTTAATTGCTGAGAGAACTGAGCTGGAGAAATAAAAAGGGAGTGGGTTGAATAATCTATAGCTTTCAAGGAATAAGAGGCATGGGTGAAACAAAAATATGCTGACAAGATACATAACACCCTCATGCATTGTAATCATGAATTAGTTCCTACTGCTATTTATTCACAGGGAAATAAAGTTGTCAACATATTGAATGAATATAATGCAGAAAAGGACAACTGGGATCAAATGGTGAACAGATGGAAGGGAAAAAGAGGAGAATTGAAATTATTCTATACCATGTGCAAAGAAGAAAATAATGTTGACATTGTCTTAACTGGTTCTCATAAATGTGTCAAACTAATGATGGACATGGATATAAGAAGGAGCATCGTCATTAGGAAATTAATGGCCTTAGGACAGGTATGAGATGTTTCCAAATATTTTAAAGAAGAATGGGGATATAAAAGATGAAGAATTATGGTATAGGAAGATGAATGAGGCACTGACATTAAGAAAAATAGCATAATTACCCTGAAAAGTACATTGTTGTTTGTTCAAACAGTTGAGATAGTCAGTAAGGCTAGAGAATTTTTTTAATTTTGGTCAGAAGAAATAAAAAAGGCAAGTGCTAACTAGAAGGAGATTAACAATAGAAAGGATGAGGTACTTAGCTTCATCTAGATGAGTGATGAGGTGTATACTTCTTAGAAGGACAGGTACACTATAGTTGATCTAGGAGAAGGTGACAACATGCAAGTGGACAATGAGGCCTAACAGATTGGATGATAAGGTAAAGAGTGAAGATCCTACATCACCAACATCAAAGACAAAAGACTCTAGGTGGCTCATTTCGAACAAATTTGAAGCAAACGCAAGTACCAAGTGGTCAAAAGACAAAATCTATCAAATATCTATTGTAACAAGAGTGGTTATCACTCCATTAGCTATTTTGTCTTTTTATTGAGTCATTGATTTTGTCCTTATTCCAAATGATCTATATCTTTTTTCAATCCTATTCTATAAAAGGATTCCCAAGATCATTGGAGGGGGCTAGAAAATTTGGATTGTAAACAATTTGTAAAGTTTTCAGTGAAGAAGGGAAAGATAGCATAATTTGTACTAGACAGTGTAAGAAGTCAAAAATAAAGTTGAGAGATCTTTTGCAAGTTATTGAAGAGGTTATCTCTGAGTAATTTTTGTATACTGGAATAATATTTTCTAAATTTAATACAAATATTTGGATTCCAATCTTTCCCGTTTCATGTGTCTTGTGAGTTATGAAATTTCTAATTCATTAGCATAGTTTTCTCTGTGTTTATGTACTTATTTGAGAGTTCTGATATAGGATAAGATTAAATTAGGCTATGAATAACACATAGATTCATTTGACACATGCTAGGATTCTATTAGTAGGTTTTTGGGATGGTTGTGTTATAATTTGAAATCTTTGGTGAATATTAATTTTCGTATATTGTATTTGGATCAGAATATAGCCCAATGCATAAAGCACTGATCTAAAGCTGATAAGTTTTGTATTATTGCATATCTAGTTGCACATTGGTTGTGTTTTCCTATAAGCAAACATTTAAAATCCATTAAGTCTACATTTGTGTAAGTTTGTTACTAATTCATATCTCATGCTCCATTTCATGGTTGATGTTCAATGGGTAATTAGCCAGTTATCTAGTATCTCCC
Source organism: Thuja plicata (assembly GCA_018584345.1). Classification (NCBI taxonomy): domain Eukaryota; kingdom Viridiplantae; phylum Streptophyta; class Pinopsida; order Cupressales; family Cupressaceae; genus Thuja; species Thuja plicata. Next base: position 1,179,315 of record MU227509.1, on the reverse strand, counting down.
AGTTATGTTGAGTCATTGTGAGATTACTGCTTGATAGTACCATATTAGATATTTCAGAAGGTACTACAGGGTATCCCCCCTTGGTGTAGTAGGACCTAAAGAGTAGAAGTATTAAGAGAGTGTTTTTTAGTTGGTCCTTTTCTTGCATAAACAAATATTTGGAGGTGACTCCTCTATAGGACAGTCATAAAAGGAATAGGATATTGTTGTTTTTATTACAACATAAAAAGAAACCAATGGGATGGACTCCTCAAACATGAGTGGTGATAAATAACAACCCAAGAGACTAGGATGATGTGTCAAAATTAAATCAAAAAATCTCTAGTAGACTCCTGAATGCCGACAACCAACTAGACACCTCTCGTAGAACAAGTCAAGTAGGTGACACTTAACTACGACACCTAACTAGGCTTAGTAAAGCCATGTGTTTAATTAAAAAAAACAAAAACCCCTTAAGTATAGCTTAGGTGGACATGAAATATATGAGTCCTAGCAACTCGGCCTGATAAGGTACTCATTTACAATGCAAATAACTCAGAAGCAAGGAAAAACAAGAAAAAACCAGTGGGAATACTTAAACCTCCCTCCAAAAAGGGATAAGATGCAATGACATGTATAAGTGAGGAAGAAGAGTGATAGATGGAGGACTTATGATAACCCCCAAGGACTACTTCTACCATAAAGTACAACATGTTCTCCCCAAAGGAGAGAAAGTAGAGAAGACATATGACCCCCCCAGGAGATATGAAGTGATGAACTCTATGTAGTGTTGATAGATGCTTGACACTGGATGCTAAAGATGATCCATGAACGCTAAACAAAATTCCTCCCCTTGGGAAGAAATAACACCATAAATGTGTGCAAGATTACTTCCCATTTTGGATAGGAATATGTAGGAAGCAAGATGAATGTTTCTAAATGGTGCACATAATCCAAATACTGAAATGATGTTATTGATGTCTTTGAATGATGCTCAAAGATATCCAAGCCAAGGCTAATGTGTGACGGGTCATGTATCATGAAATATTTTGGAACAAGGACCATGAATTTATGGTGATGTCTAGACCAATGTGAATCTGATACTGCTATAGATGAAGATAGCTAAGTTGGATATTGTAACTCATGAACATCTTCACAAGCTGGCATGATAGGAGATGATGTAGGCGAGGTAAGAGCACTATCCAAAGATGACAACATTGATGAAACTTCATGAAAATTATCACCAAATAGAAGATGAATGTATTCAATGTTGTCATCCAAGTATGAAAGATGAGATTTTACAAACAAAGATGCTATGTCTGATAGATATGCATCCCAATGTGGTGGATCTGGTATGACTATAGAAAATACCCGATGCAAAGAATCTGTGGAACTCATGGATGAGTGAACAACAGATTCAAATATAGAAACAAGTGATGGTGTCCCACAAGATGACCAAGTGAGTTTGGATGGTGTTTCTACATGAGTTGGTGAATCATGTAAGGCAATACCATGATTGAGAATAATTGTTTGAATTTTCACAATTTGATGAAACCAATAATCTTTTGTTGTATGCCTATACTCTCCACAATATCCACATTGGATTTTGCATTTATTAGGAGGATTTTGCAAAATTCTTGAATGGAAGGGATTATGTGTGAGAGCCATGATCACTTTTGAGCCAAAAAAATTAAAACATAAAACACACTGAGATTGCCTCTAGAATATTTGATTCCCCTCCTAATTCAACACTTTATAAGGACTATTTATAAATCATCTAAAAGAAGCATAAACTGACACTTTATAGAATTAGTGCGATAAAATACACTTTAGATAGGTGATAAAAAAAGTATATGCCTTTTTAAATTACAAGTTTATTGTTCCTCCATATAAATTTTAGAAAATTAATTTTAGTGCAAATTTGAGGGAATAAATTAAAAAAAGATTTCAGGCTACAGGAAGACATAGGTCATGGGTAGAAGTCACCAAGGCCTGCCATCATCAAGGTATACAATGTGCAAGATTTGAGCCCTGTGCATGTACAAAAGGCCATGATGTAGGCCGCCCTAGTGGTGGAGAACTTGTACTCTTTAAAGAGAGGTCATAAGTTCAAATCCCATTGGGGGGGGTAGGGTATGTACACCTTATTTGTAGCATAGTTAGGTACCTCCCACAAGGAGTACAGGGTAGTCCCATATTGCTGTCACCATATGTAGACCAAAAAACATATGGTTGGTATCATGGACTATAAAATATCCTTTCCTTTCCTTTCCTTTCCTTTCCTGGGTCGATGCAAATTGGCCACCCAATTTTCAAGCCGCTCAGCTTTAGATTGCCCAACGAGATTAGATCGTGACCCTCTCTAATGTCGTCGACCCACAGAAAACATTAACTAACTAAACCAGAGGTAGACATCGACGTCACAAACTCTCCTAGGTCACAAGTGACCCCTTCCAAGGGTATAAGTTGACCACAACTTCAAACCGTAGAGATGCCTGATCAAGGCATGACCTGAACCCAGACATATCATAGAAATTGTAAACAGATTCCAAAACCACCAACTTTTATTTCCTCCATAGAAACACCCTTTCTTGATCTACAATTGTATATCAAATAGGCTTCAAAACATCTCAATCCGCTATGATACCATGAAATAATTTATATAATCTAAAGAGACAAATCTATGAATGATAAATCAACCATTGAATAATTCATAGAAGAGGAGTACAAATAGGTTATAATGCCTCCATAAAATGAGGGATAGACTCCTCAAACATGAGTGGTGGAAAATAACATGCCAAGAGACTAGGATGATGTGTCAAAATGAAATTGACACATCTCTAGTAGACTTCTAAATGTCGACAACCAACTAGACACCTCTCGTAGAACAAGTCAAGTAGGTGACACCTAACTACAACACCTAAATAGGCTTAGAAAAGCCATGTCTTTAAATAAAACCACTAACATAACCAATTCCAAACCATTAAATTAAAAACCAAAAAAGAATTGGAGAAAAATCAAGAGACTTACTTCATTCTGAAGAAAACCAGGAAATGACAACAATAAAAGAAATACTCCACAAAATGCCACAAAAATCGGAGGGAAGGAAGATTTCAATATGAGGAATCCATTGGAAGAATGCCCAATAAATTATTCTCACTCCAAAAATATCTATGAGTCAAATTTGATTTTCAAGAGGGTTTTCTCATGCAAGCGCAAAAATTTGAAGAAAAACATAAGACCTCCACATTAAAAGGAAAAAAAAATATTTTTTCTCCATACATTAGAAAAACTCTTTTTCAAAAACCATAAGAATATAATTAAAAAACCATCAAATTAAAATCTAAAACTAAATTTTAAAATTAAAACCAAGTTCAAATAAAATACCAAAAAAAAATGCCAAAATACTTGTTTGCAAAAATAAATATATGATAAAAATAATGATCGACGACACCAACCAACGAGCGAATACACAAGAAATATCTCATAAACTTACCAAAAACCATTATGAAAATCACAATTAAACCCCTTAGCCAAACCACATGTCTCAGCATACCAAACAAGGCATCCAATTGTTACCACCTGGTAACAGGTTAAACAAAATAACAATATGAAAAATGTCACCTGAATCTGGAATGACAACTATTGCTAGGGAAATCAGTTGGCCATATGATTAATTCCATATTTAACCATCGTTGGGGTTAAATAATATATTTATATATATCTTCGGGAACAATCATCCTTATCAATTCAGGGGATGTCGATGCCCTATACCTTTCCATGTAGTTTACTGTTCAAATATAATCAACTTGTAAAAACTTAATAGTAAAACTCAACATAAACATTCACACAAGTTGACACATGAATTTAACATGGAAACCCAATATGGGAAAAACCACCAATAACATTCTATCAACTTTTCACTCTTCTGAAGCGAGCTTTGTTAGGAGCCAACCTTGTTAAAGGTTATAAAACACACTGCTAAATGTGACCTGGTTAAAGGATTTAATTACCCTATCAGGAGTGGCCTTGTTAGAGGACTTAGAACATTCCACCTGAATGTCACCTTGCTAAAGGATTTATACAATGACTGTTAGGTCAACCTGGTTAAAGGATTTTGACTGATACAATGGTTAGAAAGTAATCAGCATGTGTGATATGATACATACAACTTACTTTGCAAATCCAGCTCCAATATAGCTCTAATGCTAATTCACTGAGTGGCCTCCATTCTCATTTCAATCTTCAGATCTACTTGGAAATCATTCAATAAATCACTCTTGTAGTTCTCTACTCCTTTTTTTATCCTTCTCTACTAGATCATGCCAATCAGTCAATTAACTATGCAATCCTCTTGCATACTCTTGATTCTTCACAAAAAACCTCTCGAGGTTATCTGATACCTCTTCATTTAGGTCAGATAAATATTTTGCCTCTTAATCAAGATCATAAATCTCAGGTTAGGTCAGATCCAATAGATCTTTCCATCTTTACATTTACTTTACTTCTCCAATGCAATCACAAATTAAATCTTTGATCCATATATTAATGATGATTACTCGTGCATTTACATAGTGTGGATCAAATGTGCTTATCCTTAATTAACTTTACATATCCCAATAAAATCAATTATGTCAGCTAGAGATCTCAAATCTCAACAATCACCAAAATATCGTTGCTCGACCAACACTATGTTCCTCAGCAATTTACTGGTGCTCAGTCATCACTGACTTCTCTCGGCAATACTAGCACTCGACACAAATTGTTCTCAGTAAACTATCATCGAAAGATAAACAAATCATTACTTTGCCAATGTGCCAACTGATCTAGTACCCTTGTGATTGCTCATAGCTCAACCATTCCACTTGGTCTTCTTGTTAAATATCCTTCATCAATCAATAGATATGGTACCCAAATAGATAGCAATAGTCTCACCAGCTAAGGTTTGACATCAATGACAAAACAATAATTTTTTCCATTGTAGCTTTCCAACAATCTCCCTCTTTGGCATTGATGGCAACACTAAACAATAAAATCATAATTTTCAACCATAGTTACCATACAATCCAAAAAGTCTACCTGTTCTCCTTGATATGAACAAATTTTTATTAATGTCTTTAGCTTCATTCTGATTCTCATTTGTAAAACAATTTTCTCCCTTCATGTCTATAATCACACTAAAAATTTTCTGTTTCTGTTAATTCTCCCTTCTTTGACAACAATTTCTTTTACTATAAATTCTCCCTCTATCATTAAACATCTTCTTTAATCTCTTCGGTAATCTCTCCCTCTTTATCTTATTTTCTGTAATATCTCCCTCTTTGACAACAATGCCAAAGATGTTGACATCTTCATCATGTAGATTCTTCTGTTCTAAACTCTTATCATGTTGTTCCTATCATCTTTCCTATGAATGATCCTCTTTTCTATCTTTGTTTGTCTTTCACATCTTTAGGCAGCATCCTAAAGTGTGACTGCATGTGCATCAATGTGTCAAATATTTTGAATATAACATTTGATGCAATAGAATCATTCTGAACTAATTAGCCTCAGTTAGGGGAATCACCCCTCATTTACCTTGCAGATACTCATGAGCATCTTTGGGTAGTGCCTTTGAAAATATGTCTGCTAAATGTTCCTTACTATTCACATATTCCAGTCTCACTTCCTTCTTCTAAACTAGATCCCTCAAGTAATGATACTTTATAGCTATATTCTTTGTCTTAGAGTGCATTACAGGGTTTTTAGAAATATTAATGGCACTCATGTTATTACAATATATGACAACTGGTTCTATGATATCTTCTTTCATACCTTTTAGTAGTATCTTCAACCACAAAATATTAGAACAATTAGCTGTTGTTGCTACATACTCGACTTCAAATGTAGATTGTGAGGTGCAATTCTATTTCTTTCTTTTCCATGAAACTAATCTTTTTCCTAGAATAAATTCTCCTCCTGTGGTGCTTTTTCTATCATCCACATTTAATACCCAATCAGAATTAGTATAAAATCTGAGCTCAAACTTATCATTCTTTTTGTAATACAGACCATATTCATCTATTCCTTTCAAATATCTCAGAATCCTTTTTACTGCCATCATATGAGTTTCCTTTGGATTGGCAGAAAATCTTGCAACAATACCAACAACCAGTACAATACCAGGTCTACTATGTACAACATATTGCAACTTTCCAATCATTGATCTGTAAAGGGTTTGATTCAATTCTTTTGTATCATCATTCTTTGTCGGCTTTTGTCTAGTAGCCATGGGTGTACTCACTAGTTTTGAATCTTCCATTCCAAAAGTCTTTAGTATCTCCTTGATATATTTCGATTGAGTAATATAGATACCATTCTTCATTTGATATATTTTTAAGCCAACAATTTTTTTTTATCTCACCAAACATATACATCTCAAATTTAGTTTGCATCTCCATTGCAAATGCTTGGCATATCACATCTTGTCCACAAAAGATAATGTCATCAAAAAAAATTTTAGCCAATAAAGTACCTTTACTTTTCTTTGTCTTCAAATACAGGTTTTTGTTGTCATTTGTTCTTGCAAATCCAATCTTCATCAGATAATTGTGCAATCTCTCATACCATGCTCTTGGTGCTTTCTTCAATCCATATAGTGCTTTGTGTAATCTATAAACCATATTCCTCTTGCTTGGGTCTATAATTCCATTAGCTTTCTCAATGTAAACTTATTCTTCTAATATTCCATTTAGAAATGATGACTTCACATCCATTTGATAGACTTAATTAAAACCTCTGTAGGATGCATATGCAAGTAATGTTCTTACTCCTTCCAATATTTCAACTGGGGTAAATGTTTCTCCATAATCAATTCCTTCCTCTTGTGTATAACCCTTGCATACCAGTCTAGCTTTGTTTCTTGTTACCTCTCCATGTTCATTCAGCTTATTTCTAAATACCCACTTAGTACCAATTACATTTTTATCACTAGGCCTAGGTACAAGTGTCCAAGTCTTATTCTTCTCAATCTGTTCAATTTCTTCATTCATGGCTTGTATCCAGTCTTCATTATCTAAAACATCTTTTACTGTTTTAGGCTCAAAATCACATAATAAGCATGTATCTTCTCTCAACTTACTTCTTGTCATAACTGCAGAATCCTTCAATCCTATGATTTGATCAGGGTTCTTTAACTTAGGCAGCCCTCTAACCTTTTTCAATTTACTTATGCTTACCAAGTTATCAAAGTTTACATGACACAACCTTTTATGCCATAACCAAACACCATTGTATTGTGCAAACAAGCATGTCTCATCAGCTAAATCCAGATATAACAAGCCACCTCCAACTAGTTCTCCATTGGCATAATAGATATTTTATTTCTTGTGATGGAGCTCAACTTTGTAACCAAAATTATTCAACTGTGCAACACTCAATAAATTATATTTAAGATCATCAACCAAATATACATTGTCACATTTGATCTTGTCAGTCAAGTTAATTGATCCTTTCCCTTTAACAAGACATGGTACATCATTACCAAATTTAACATAACCACCACTGCATTGATCTAGTGTCTCAAATTTATCTTTATCACTAGTCATGTGATGTGAACAACCACTGTCAATAATCCAACGGTCACCTTTACTCATATAAGAAATTAGTGCACTTTTCTCATCATCTTTCTCATCATCTTTCATAGCAACATACACAACTCCTATATCATTTTCATTAGAATTGTTAGAATCATTGTCAGAAGCTTCTTCAACTATATAACAAGATTTCTTACCTTTGTCTTTTTAATCCCTATACCTTCTGAAGTCTCGGTCATCCTTTCTATCTTTTTACTTGCTATCCCTTCCTTCATCTTTATCATTCTTATCAGGACATCTAGCAGCAATATGACCAACTTTGTTACATGAAAAACATATGATAGGAAGTTTACCTTTGAATTTTCCTTTTTCTCTAGATAGTATTTTTGCCATGAGTGCTTCAAGTTCTTCTAGATCATCATGTGTGTTGTCGCTGTCACTGTTCACACATTTCTTTCCTTTCTTTGATTTGTTAAGGACCAACTAGGATCTGAATGTAGATTCAATAGCTTGTGGAGTGTAGTTATCAAAATTTGACATCTCAAATGCAGTAAGTCTGCCTACTAGACTTTCCAAAGTCAAATTTTTGTTAGGAGTACATCTTAATTCTTGAATTGCAGAGACTCTAATAGCATATACAGGAAGAAGAGTCTTCAATACCTTTCTCATAATGGTGTTATCATCAATGGTTCCCTTAGCTCCTCTGATAGCATTTACTCCTACCATAATATTGAACTATATTTTCTCCTTCTTGCATTTTAATTTCATCAAACTTACCTCTTAAGCTTTCAGATTTGGCTCTTAGCACATTTTTATCTCCTCCATAGATGGTTTCTAGGGTATCCCACATTTTCTTTGTAGTTTTGCAATCCTTTATGTCTTCAAACTCATGATAGTTCAACGATGATGCAATCTCCAACATTACTTGATTGTGTTACTTCTTTTCTCTTAACTGTGCACCTGTGGCAGGTGCAGTGAGGGCTACTTAAGAATTTTCAACATAGTTCTTAAGTGAATCACCAATACTAGCCAGATGCAACTTCATCAAACTTTTCCATGTGGGGAATTTATCTTTCTTCAACTTTGGTACCTCCTTCTTATACATCTTGATCTTTTTCTCCAAGTACCTTCAAACTGTATTCAAGAGACCAAAGCTCTGATACCAATTGTTAGAATGAATTTAGAATAATTGAGAGGGGGGGGGGGGTGAATTAGTTATCCTTGAGTCTAGATGTGCCCATTAAAACTTTATACCAATTTGAACAACTCAGATCTTCTCGGCAACAATAATATAAAATAATAACATACATATGCAGTTTACTGTTCAGATGTAATCAGCTTGTAAAAACTTAACAGAAAGACTCAACATAAACATTCACACAAGTTGACACTAGAATTTAATGTGGAAACTCAATATGGGAAATACCACCAATAACATACTGTCAAATTTTCACTCTTCTGAAGTGAGCTCTATTAGGAGCTAACCCTGTTAAAGGTTACAAAACACACTGCTAAATGTGACCTGGTTAAAGGATTTAATCACACTGTCAGGATTTTCCTTGTTAGAGGAATTAAAACATTCCACCTGAATGTCACCTTTTTGAAGGATTTATACAATGAATGTTAGGTCAACTTGGTTAAAGGATTTTGACTGATATAATGGTTTGACTAATATGATATTGAAAAGTATCTTTTGATAAGGGCTTTGTGAAAATATCTGCCAACTGTTCTTTAGTGCTCACATAGTCCAATTTTACTTCATTATCTGCAATGTTTTCTCTAATAAAATGGTATTTAATCTCAATGTGTTTTGTCTTTGCGTGCATCACAGGGTTCTTGGGCATGTTTATAGTACTGGTGTTATCACAGTGAATAACAATAGGATAGTCAACGTGTATACCAAATTCTTTAACCATCTACTTGATCCAAACCATTGTTGAACAATTTAATTCTGCTACAACATATTCAGCTTCTGCTATCGACTGAGAGATACAATTCTTCTTCTTGCTTACCCAAGAAACCAACCTATCTCCAAGAAATACTACTCCTCCAGAAGTACTCTTCCTGTCATCAAGACAACCTGCCCAATCTACATTTTTCTACACATGAAGTTGTACATTATCTGATTTAGGATACCATAAACCATAGTTTATAGTTCCCTTTAGATATTTGAATATTCTCTTTATTGTCATTAGGTGATTCTGTTTTGGTTCAGCTGCAAATCTACCAACAATGCCAACTGCATTAGATATGTCTAGTCTAGATTGAATAAGATATATAATTTTTCCAGTCATAGACTTATATAATGTCTTGTCAACTACTATGGAATCATCTTCTTTAGAAAGCTTGCTTCCAGTTATCGTGCATACTGGCTTACAATCTTCCATCTTCAAGGTCTTCAATATTTCCCTCACATATTTGGACTAATTTATGAATATTCCTTTATTTGTTTTCTTTACATTTAATCCCAAGAAATATTTTATAGGACCAATCATGCTCATTTCAAATTCATTCTGCATTTCTTTTCCAAATTCTAAACTAAGCTTGTCATTACCTCCAAAGATAATGTCATCAACAAATATGGCAACAAGTAGTTGTCCTTCAAGTGTCTCTTTTATGAATAGGTTATAATTTTCTGCTCCTTTCTTAAATCCAATCCTGGTAAAATAGCCATCTAGTTTCTCATACCAAGCTCTTGGGGCCTGTTTAAGTTCATAGAGTGCTTTCTTCAATCTGCATACCAATTCTGGCTTATCTGATAGATTTAATCCTTCCAAATTTTCTATGTATACTTCTTCCTTCAGGTCACCATTCAGAAAAGTTGATTTAACATCCATTTGATATACTTTAAAATCCTTGAATGTTTCATAAGCCAAGAATAACTTTATGGCTTCCAGTATTCTCACAGGGGCAAATGTGTTAGTGTAAGCTATCCCTTCCCTCTACACATATCCTGTACATAGTAGTCTTTCTTTGTTTCTGACCACTGTACCATCTTCATTCATCTTGTTCCTGAATACCCACTTTGTTCCAATCACATTTTTGTCACTAGGTCTAGGGACCAATTCCCATGTATCATTTTTTATTATT
>MU227509.1:1141226-1166318 GCA_018584345.1 Thuja plicata | reverse complement strand
GGCTTCTTTGGCAACTGCATTAGCTGTGAATGTATCCTTTTGTTTACTAGTAGCATCATCTCTTGATAGGTCTTTTAAAGAGGGAATAACAACTTCTTGTGTGGCTATCTCAAAGATGTCAAAACCACCACACTGTAGATGTGTTATCATTCTGTTTTTCCAATCCAGATAATTTTCTCCATCAAACTTAGGGCTCTCTTTTCTAAAGTAAGACATGTGATCTACCTTAAGCTGTTAGGCTTCTTCTTCAAGGCACTTGGCTCTACTACCAATTATTAGAATAGTCCCAAAGGATAACTGAGAGGGGGGGGGGTGAATCAGTTATCAGCCAATTTAATTATTTTATCTTATTAACTCCAGAATATAATAAAGTAAATGCACTTTCAAATAACACAATAGACAACACCACAATTTGGTTATGGGGAAACCAAATGGTAAAAACCCCTGTGGGAATTAATACCCACAATGAACTATACTTGTTTATAATAATCCATGTTAGAAGATCTTGCAACCCTGTTAGGAGTTGTTCTTTACAATGCAATAAGTATAGTGACGTGGTTAAGGGTCTGACCCTGTTAGGAGTCTTTTACAAATAACCCGGTTAAGGGTGAGGACTCACTATCCAAAACCTCACTGCTTTAATGGTGAAGGCTACAACCTTCTGAAGAATAGATATGCACTATATTTGATAATGAACTATAGAGTAGACCTGTTGTCTTAATTAGTTCCAATGTATTGTAATCTTTCACTTCTTCTTCACATAGATCCTTGATGAATGAAACTCAACTGATATTCTGCTCTGCACTTTCCTGTATCTTTTCTTATCATTCACACTTAGCATTCCAAAAATGACTTACTATAAGTATCTTCCTCAAAGCATAAGATCAAGGGACCTATTACACAACTCTTCATAACATCCTTGTCAGCTTTACTAAACAAGCAAGCATAATTACAACCACACAATATAAATTGAATAGACGCGACACTTCACTAAGTCAGCCTCACCAAATTAACTCTAACTTTGCAATCTTCTTGAAAAAAGTTTGGTGCCTTTAGATAACTATCATCAACTCATAACTAAACTTGAATATACACATGCATATCCCAAAGATAGGCACAACTCAAGATCCAGTACAATAAGTCGGCTCTGTACAAACAAACTCCATAATTGTAACAGCTACATAATAGAATTACACAACACAACTGAAACTCCATATCTGAGTCTGCGTGTATGAACAAAACATAAATAGTATGTCTACAACATGAACATAACCACACAAGGATTGATAACATCATTATGATAAGTACATATAGAACATTGTTGTATATTATATGTTGTCATCAATGACAAACATACAATCAACTAGCTGCCAGAAGTAAATCTCCAACATAGCTTTACTGACTAGTATTTAAAAATAATCATGCTTACCTCATACTGCTTTAGATCCAAGGTCTAGATTCATGTTACCTTCTCATTGAGGAAGGGTTGAGGTGGTACTACATAATTGGGGATTGGTTTCCATACATTTGCATTTTGAGGATTTTCCCTGCAATGTGAAAGTTGGGTTGGCCTTTGGATGCTTGTAATGTGTTAAGATTTGAAAGTTGGAAATTTTGGTTGGGGTTGAATCAAGTATTGTGGCAGGAAGTGTCTTGTCTCTACAACACCTTTTTAGTGTTTCCCAACTTCTAGTTTCCAGGTAAGGATTCTTTCGTTGATTTTTGTAGTCCTGGAAATTGGAATGGGAAAAAGGAAATGAGATTTTCGCTAAATAAAAAGTGGGAATTCTAATTCTTTAAATCTGGCTATGGTTATTTCTTTTTAATGTATGTACAAAAATATCCTCTATATTTATAGATATTAATTTAAGCCATATGTCAGAGTTTCACTATTTTAAAATAAGAATAAAAGTAAGCATATACGATTCTTGCATTTGCTTAATTTTATTCCATCGATTGGGTAATGAATGTACAAATGAAGGTCTCAAATCTTAAATGGGATAATTTTATTTTGCATTCAATTCTCCCTAGATTTTGCTAGCCCAATGGATGGATTTATCTTATATAGCTATTATTTTTACTATAGAATCTTGCCTCTATTCCGAGTGAAATTTTTAGAATGATTTTCAAACCTTGCTTGGCGGTAGTTGATATTGCTAGGAAGGTCACCTAGAGTCCTTAAGGAAGGTTTGAAAATAATTTTTAGAATTATTTTCAAACCTTGAATGGTTTGATGAATTATATTGCTAGATCTTAGGAAGGTCACCTAGAGTCCTTAAGGAAGAGTGGCTCTCAATGGGGGCCAGGGCCCTAAAGTGGCTAGACAAGAGTAACCCATTAACGAGTTATGTAATGAAGTGAAAACCTAATAAAATGAACTAGGGTAAAAAATTAATAGTCATAATGATGCCTCGCCCATTCCTTGAGCATTAATGTAGGCTAAGGATTTGGGTGGGAGAAGATGCCTATTGAGATTGACATGATCAAACCTCCTTGTCTTCACGAAAAGATGGTTCGGTTCCACATGAATCCTTTCTTGGGGGTCGAGTCTCTAGAATTGCCAGCCTAGGGTAACCCAAGGGGAAGGCTATGTGATGAAACTCTTCCCTTATGCTCTCTAGAGTCCAACCCTATTTTCCTTGATGAGTGAATTATATTATTAAATTATGCTTATTTTCACTCTTTTAAATTTTTGGTTTGTGCTTAGCCCTTGTTGTGTTTTCTTCATATATTCTTATGGGCAGGTACTTGAACATTGGAAAGATTTCAGTCATAGTTTCTTCATGCTTTAATTTGATGATACTTATATATTGTTACTCCTAGTTGGCATTGTGATATTATACTGATCATGTATTGCATATGATAAATCCCTCATGGAAATAAATGTCTTTTATCTAGATATACGAGCTGGGTTGTTAACTATTTTTTTTTTATTAAGGGCTATCTGTACATGGGTGATCTTACTTTTTGTATCTGCAATGAATGTATAACCTAGGAATACTTGAATTTGGGATTATAAATGGACCTAGAAATATAGTAAATGTCATTCATTGTTCCTTATTATGCATTTCATTGATGTATCTAGATGATTGGATGTAATGTAGATATGTTGCTTAAGTAGAAACATTAGAGAGCTTTGTGAGGACTTAGGAGTTGGCGGTTAATTCTACACTTATGATTAGTAAGCAATGTATAGTATGAAAATATGATTTTAATTCTAAATTCATGTCATGTAATGGTAAAATGCATATGAATAATTAAGTATTATAATCTTGTTCAGGAAATTATAACTTTTTTCACACACACACACACACACACATGTTGGAGATTTGTTTCTGTATAGTTGATTGATTGTATGTTTGTCATTGATGACAACATATAATATACAATAGTGATTCTGTATGTACTTATCATACTGATATTATCAAGCCTTGTGTTAGCTCTTTTTCTTGTAGAATCAATTATAATAGTAATAAATGCCAGACTCTCCTTTTCCTAATTTAGATTCTCACAGGGAAAAGGATAATTAACAAGGATGAAAATCCTTCTACACTTTGGGCTCCACATACCCAAGCGGGTGCACCTTTGGCAAAGTATTATCTTTCAGCAGTTTTAACAGTGGATTAAGGATTTGTGATCCTCCTTCTTTTTATGCCATCAGGCTTAGGAAGGCTAACCTATTGATTCACTCTTCAAGGAATCACTAAAATGAATTGTACTAAATACAATTAGCTAGACATGTACTTGAGATAACAAAAATATAAAGATTTATTAATTTTAGATTGATGATAACAACCACTTGTCAGCATTATGGCCAGTGCCTAATCATGAGTGATAGAGTCAGAACAGAGCATACATATATTAAAGATAACCAATTGAAATACAAATAAACCTCAAATAGAATGCCTTACAAACTATCCTCTCATCCTCACACCTCTGTATCAAATTCCTACATAAACCCTAACCCTCTGCAATTATCCACAAGTTTTAAAACTCTCCTTGAAAGCAACTCACAGATAAAGACATGGCTACTTTATAACCAGTATACTCAAAATGCCTTACAAATTGAACATACAAGAACTAAGAGAAAATGCAAAAAGGCATCATTAATATCAAAATGGAGATTCTGTTGTATTTTATTAATGTAAGTTTGATATTAGTACATTGAAAAGACTCAAAAACCAACATTTAGACACAATTTAGAAGTCTACCTTGTAGTTTTATTTTTTACCATCCATTTTTACAATATTACAACTTGATACTTATAGAGAGCCACAGTCATATTGGTTTTGGAAAATAAGGATGCAACAAGCTACAGATGACTGGGCTAGAGGAAAAAATACAGTTTATAGATGGGAAAAAATTTCAGGCAGATGGGATAACAAATCTTTGTTATAAGCCATGTAATCTTTTTTCATATGATCGCCTAAAAACTTAAAGTTGCTCTGAGGTGGCTGGGTCCTTGTCATCTGTAATTTGTCCTCTTGCTAATGTAGAGCCCCCAATATCTGATTTGCTCAAACTGCTCAACCTCTTTGGTGTTAGTTATCCCCTTTATATTTATTGTCTCATGCTACTAGGGTGACTATGCCATACTTGCTAACCCATGTGGTGAACACCTCATCATTTGTCCAACTAAAACTGAGGACGTCATCCTTCTGGCTATTGAATTATTCCCAATCATCATTAGCTTTCTAAATTTCTACCTCCCAGGATTCAAAAAATGCATTGGCTTTGTTTAATATATCAATAGTTAACACAAACCAGCCATTATTCCCCAATGTAACAATACTTTTTGTTCCGCTGGTTAGTGTTTCATTCAATTGCCTTAGCCATAAGGCTTCATTTTTCACATTCCCATTCTCTTTGAACATGTTGGGAAACATGTCATATCTTTCCTAGAGAACTCTTCTCTCAAAGTTGTGACCCTCCTAATGACTATGTTCTTCTTGGTGTCCAAATTAACCATCAATTTGAGACATTTATGGGTGCTTGTCAGGATGATATCAATGTTTTTCTGCTCCTTTGAAAGAGAGTAAAAGGATTTGACATGGGCTACCTTCCCTTTCCATTTATTAAATATCAAATCCCACTGTTCCTTTTCATTATCATGTCTTCTTATGGTGCATGCAATCTTCTTTCCCGGTAGATAGAGGTTAGAAAGGTTGACCTCACTAGCACACCTTTTGAGGTTGGAAAATATCTAATCAAAACATTTTTGTTTCACCAATTCCTCAGCCTCTTTTTATGTAGGGGAATCTTCAAGATCCCTTTTACCCTCTTCTTCTATCCTTGATCTCTCATTGATCAACCTATTTTTCTCAGCCTCTAGTTCTACTCTTTTGGCATCAATGGCTTCTTGGGTGGTGGGACTCATAGGTGCAGGGGATGGGGGATATGTCACAAATGGACTAGAGGAAGAGGGTTGGTGAGGTTCCTAAGAAATTACCCCTTGGGGCATAAGTTGGATTTTTTTTTTACTCTCTAGTTCTACTATTATGTTATCCTTCAACAAGGAATTGACCTTTTCCTAATTGTAGGCTTTAAGTACAAATTCATACTTCTCATTTAAGTTGGACTAAGCCTCCTTTTCTTTCTCAGCTACCCTTAGGCTTAAACAAGTTATTTTAACAATGAGGTTTTCCGCTTCAGTTCCTGAAGTGTCAGCAACCCTCTTCACAATTAGGCTGCCTGTATCTTCAATATCCTCGCCTTCCTTTATTCTCCTCTTGTATTTTTTCTTCAATGACCAAATTGCTAGAGTTGCATGGTATTCACTAAACTGGGCACCAATTGATGTCCCAGTAGTGCTCATAGGCTTTTCTTGCTTTCTGACAACATTGAAGACTACTGCATCTACTAGATCCCATTGAGGTAGTATGCGAACTCTCTTCTTCTTAATCATTTATCTACCCTCTTCAGGGGTGATCTTATCAAAATTTGACACCATCTCCTTCTTAATCTCCTTCTCTATATCTCCCTTAGCAGAGTTGGGCTGGGATTCTTGTAGCTTTTGGCACTTATGATTGAATTCATCAATATGGAACCTCCATATAAATTGAATGAATACCCTAGTTTTAATGAAATTGTCGTCAGACAAGAATTCATCACTGGCTTGCTTGGTTATAGGATCTAGCTCCCTACCAGTAAATTCTACTACTGTGAGGTCGGTTTTTGTATGTTTAGGTGCCTCTGGCATCCCTTCTTGTAACTCTTGAGTGGTGACAACCACTTCACCAGCATTCCTTAATTGCACTAATTTCTCATCGATGGCTTGGTCATCATATAACATGGGGGATTGGGAAGGAGAGTACAATTCACTCTCTTTTTCTTTTGTTTCCACCCTTTGTCTTTTGGGAGAGGGCACTTCTTGAACATCAACATCTACTGGCCTCTTTCCTTTATTCTAAAGAATTTTGTCAGCTTTAGGTGCAATAGTAGTGTATCCTCTCCTTTTATATACTACATAATCCCCTGGTGGGACTATTCTCCCCTGTGGAAATTTATTTAAGAAAGAAAGAGCCTTTTTTGATTAATTTTCAATCATCCTCTATTTCTTCTCATTTAGGGTTTGTATGA
Organism: Thuja plicata; assembly: GCA_018584345.1. Taxonomy (NCBI): domain Eukaryota; kingdom Viridiplantae; phylum Streptophyta; class Pinopsida; order Cupressales; family Cupressaceae; genus Thuja; species Thuja plicata. Next base: position 1,159,739 of record MU227509.1, on the reverse strand, counting down.
TCCCCTCAAAAAGATTCATTACGGAGTCAATTTTGTAAGAACATGGGAAAAATTCCTTTAAAGGATCATAAGTCTTATCAAAATTTTGTACAAAGTCCAAAGACTTCTTGTATGCCATCCATTTCTCCTTCCTGACTTCCTGGATACCAAGGTCAAAAATGTTTCTAATGATATCCTCAAGGTAGTTGAACTGATGTTCTAATATCAAGCATTTAGTCCTCTTCCTGAACATACCCATGATAAAGTCTTCATTATCTGCACACCTGGACACATATGTTGCTAGATGATACGGCTCAAAATACTTATCAAACTGTGTCCACCCACCTTTGGTTATGATGAAGTGATGGGCTCTGGTGAGGGTAGGAAAGATGTTTCCCTTCATCTTTCCAGTCAGGGCTTCTTCCTGTAGCCCACCCAACTGCCTTATGATTTCTGCTACTCCAATCTTGAGAGGGACTCTGTAGGGTAGCACATAAGGGGTTCTCCTAAATCCATAAACCCTAATTATTATAGAAAAAGGGTACAAAATTAGATCTCCCCAATTGTGAGAAATTTTTAGCTCTAGGGAATATTCCATAGGCCTTAAAAGCCTCATCATTTTAGTGTGGACCCTAGCATTTTGGTTACTCAGCAGTGACTTGAGTCTAGTTGTGAAAACCTTATCAAAATAAACATAACTAGCACTCTTCCTATCCCATGACAGATCTGCACTCCACATCTGAATAGGCAATTCTTCATCACCTTGGAGCTTAGTCAATTCCATTTCTTCCTCAAAGAAGTCTGCATTGTTGAACAAGAACATATGCATCATGAGGGAATACCATCCCATTGGTTTGTGTATGTTAATGTCTTTAATTCCTGTTAGACCCTTGTGCATTTCTTGGGCAATATAAGATGCAAAATCAAATACTATTGATAGGTGGGGATGTAGAATTTGAACAACCATTTGCATTATGTGGACAGGCATTGTTGCATCTTCATCTACCCCCAAAACTTGGCATAGAGAACTGTACATATTTTTGGCCTTTCCATTAAAAAGATCCAACTTGAAAGGTTCTGGGGTCCTAGGCCCTACTACAACCAAGTCTCCTATTTTATTAAAATATCCTTTCAATGCCTCATCCCTATAATACTCCCTCTGAGTCTGGTATACTTCTTTAAAGTACTCAAAATCAATATCGTCCATGTGCTATGAGGTGTCAGTCAGCTTGAAGATCCTTCTGATTTCATCAGCTGATACAGTTAATAGCACATTTCCCTGGGTATCCCTAACAACCCTAGCCACCTTTTCATAAGTGTTTGCAATTAAAGTGACCAAATAAGTGTCCATGAACACACCAGGTGCTATCAATTTTCCCACATCTAACTCCCAAATGTTACAGCCTGGGGTAGGGGCATTCCTCTGGCTATAGGCTGTCTTGAACAGAGTAAGGCCATCAAAACTAGTCTTGACATCTTTTGGCCATCAACTGGAATCATATAACCCATCTCCAATTTTAATGCAGGGATGTGGTGGAACTACCCTTTTAATTTGAGTGGCATCTCCTGTGGATAGTGGCAATTGTTGTAACAAATATTCCCTAACGTTTCTTTTTTGATAATCAACCTCTCTAGAAATCTCAATTCTAGGGGCCATTCTATGGTTTTTCTTTCGATATTAGATTTAAATTTTGAGACAAAGTTCTAAAAACCTTTTTGAACTGCAAATCCCACTACAATATGAATGTTGGTGAATCAGAAAATCTTACCCATTCTTCATAGAAGTCGCGTGAAGCCAATTTTCTCTGCAATCCCATTTTTGCTCAAATGATTTTGATGAATCATTGTGATTGCAAGTCAACTTAATCAATTCTACAGCCTTAATCAAATCAGTCTATCGAATTGAATTCAACTGGAGTGGCCACACATTCAATAATTAATTTAGAGGCTTCAATTTCATGGATTAATGGCTCTCTGCAACACATTTTATCAACTTTGAATTTGAGCCGTATATTCTGGACATCATTCTTTGCATCTGACGGCTATCTTATTTTACCGAAAACTACTATTCACCAAGGACATGTTTCACCACCACTTAATCGCTTACTCACTAGATCTCAAGCACTTTCCTTTTAAGTGATTAAGTGGACCGTTAGATATAAAACAACTTAACTATGGTTTAAACTCTTGCCAGCTCTAAATGTCCGGGTCCACCAGCTGCCAGATGTCATCACCACTTAATGGCTTTCCTGATAGATGTCGTGCATCTTGGGTATAAGCCATTATGCCCACCGTTAGATCTTTCTAGGCTTTAGCAACCTTTATGCTATCTACAACTGGACCCACATTCTTTCTAGGACATGTGTCGCTACCGCTTAATCGCTTGCCCATTATATGTCACGCACTTTTCGTTTAAGCCATTAAGCAAGCCGTCAGATTTTTTCATAATTGCCCACTATTTAACTAAGAACCCTTACGACTATTTGGCCCCACCAAGGACACATGTCACTACTGCTTAATTGCTTGCCCATTAGATTTTGAGGACTTTTTGATTAAGCCATTAAGCAGACCGTTCGATCAAAACCAACTTGCTCACCACATAAGATAATGACATAAAAGGGATTTTTTCATGGCATGACTTAGTAATTATTAAACTGGTTAGGGTAACATAGTCTTTTTTAGAAAACAACCCATTTAATCATGAACACATGACTTGAGATAACTTAAGTGACCAAAAAAGTAACATGAAAATAGAATCGGCCAAGACACTTAGGGTTTTTTAGATATTTTCCACCATTTTCAACTAGGTTAAGGGTAAAAACTAACTTTGCAGAGGCATAAGAATAAATTTAATCCTGATTTCAAAGCCTTGGACACTACCAATGACAAGGGACCCTAAGAAAATTATAAGGCACAATTTAAAAAGGAAATAGCACCAACAGTGGCTCTCTCTGAGGATGTTTAAACACCAGGTTATAACAAGAACCACAGATCTCTACGAAAGCAGACCACAAACTAGACTAACCTAAAATTGGAAATAAACACACAACATAAAGGAAACACACCTATACATATACTACATAGTAGTGTGCATGGAGAAGAAAGGTTAATTAAAGAATTTTTTTAGGAAATGTCCATGCACTAGCAATTCCTGTTCTTCATCATCCAGACTCTCGAGGAACTAAGAATATTTTCCAAAGATCTGAGATATAACAAAAGGCCCTATCCATAGTGATTCAAATTTCTTGTATTTTCCTTTATCTTCAGCCTTGGTATTCCATTGCAATAGAAAATCACTAGGCATAAACTTTCTCTCATCTGCCCTTCTATCAAAAAGGTATTTCATTTTTTGTTGTAGTTTGATATTTTCTCTCTAGCTTTCTCTCCTTATTTCATCCAATTCTACCAACTGAACCATCCTTTCTTCCATGGGTTCAAAAATTTCTATTTCTTCATCTTGGATAAACTTGTAAATTGGGAACAAATTGTTGATAGGAATTCTTGACTGAACACCATAAACCAATTCAAAAGGAGACTTTCCAGTGGCCTTCTTAATAGTAATCCTATCAGCCCAAAGGGTAAGTTTCAATTTAACATGCCTAGCTCTCTTATTTCCCTCCAAGGTCTTTTTTAAGATTTGCAAAATGCTTTTATTACTAGATTCTGCTTGACCATTGGCTTGAGGGTGGTATGGGGATGAATCGGACATAACGATTACCATATCAGAGCAAAAGTCAGTGAATTCTTCAGACCTAAAGCACATTACATTATCCATTATCAATTTAAGGGGGACACCAAATCTTGTAATTACATTATCCATCAAAAAATAAATAACCACAATACTTGTTTCCTTTTTGGTTGGGATTACTTCCACCCACTTTGTGAAATAATCAGTTGCTAGCAAAATCCAGCCACGACCTCCACTTGATTTTTTAGCAAATTCTCCTATAAAGTCCATTCCCCACATAGCAAAGGGAGCCTCTGCTACTATAGGGTTTAATAACAATGCCCCTGAATACTTCATCTTTCTTGAAAATCTCTGGCATGGCTCACATTTCCTAACAAAAGTGTGAGCGTATTGAAAAATGCAAGGCCAATAATATCCAGCCCTCAAAATTTTATGGGCTATTGTTCTAGCAGAATAATGCCCTCCACACATTGTAGCATGCATTTCTTTCAATACCTTTTCTGATTGACTTTTGTCAAGGCATAATAACAAGATCCCATCTCTATTTTTCTAGAACAAATCACCTTGCAACAAAACATACTTTTGTGATTGTAGTTTCAAACTCCTCCTCTGGTTATCATTCAAGTTATCTGGATATTTAGCATTTTTCATAAAGTAAACAATATTGGTATACCAGTGTTGCATTTTTATACTTGTCAAGCAGTTCTCTTTTACACCAACACTGTTTACTTGGACCAAATCCAAATTTTCTTCTATCATCAGATTATCCAACCCTAATCCCCTCACCAACTTAGTGATATGGATTTCTATGTCAAACTCTTGGACTTTGTTTATCCATTTACATCTGTTTCCTCTCACTTCATTTTGAACAAAGATGTCTTTGACAACAGCATGAGGGACATAGGATTTTACTTTTGCACACACCAAATAAGGCCTGAAAGCCTTGACTACCTTCACAAGAGCATAAGCTTTTTTTTCCATCATCTGATAATTTAATTTAGCTGATTGCAATGATTTACTAAAAAATGCAATAGGGTGCTCAAATCCTTTGCTATCCTTCTGCAATAAGACTGCTGCAATAGTATGGAATGAGGAAAAAGTAAACAAAGAAAAGGGCTTAGTGTAATTAGGTGATACAAGGACTGGTGCTTCTTGAATAGCTTTTTTTATTTTTTCAAAGGCTAACTGAGCCTCTTGGCCACATTCAAACTCCACATTTTTCTTTAGCAATTTGACAATAGGTTTAACCAGTTCTGCAAAGTTGGCAATAAATCTCCTAACAAATTTAATCTTCCCTAGAAATGATTGTATAACTTTTAAGTTCTTGGGAGAAAGTACCTTTTGGATGGCTTGAACCCTTTCAAGATCTATCCTCACCCCCTCCTTTGACACTATGTGTCCCAAAAGTTTCCCCTCAGTAACAGCAAAGTGACACTTTTTTGGTTTCAGAGACACCCCATATTATAGTGCTTTTATCATGACCTTTTCCAAGTGATTACAATGATCCTCTACTCTTTTTGAGAAAGCTGTCAAATCATCAGAACATCTATGAGGTCTTTGAAGGCTACATCCATAGCTCTTTGAAAAGTTGCACCAGCATTTTTTAGCCCAAATGGCATACGAGCATATACATAGGTGCCCTAAGGGGTAGTAAATGCTGCTTTGAATTGCTCAGATTCTTTAACCACCACCTGATTGTACCCTGAGAATCCATCCATCATAGATAACAAATCACATCCAGTGACTTTATGCAACATAGCCTCCATGTTAGGTAATTTGTAATTATCTTTCAATGAGGCTACATTTAAATTTTTGAAATCGACACACAACCTTATTTTCCCATTTTTCTTTCTTACAGGGACTAAGTTAGAGACCCAAGATGAATGTCTAATAGGCTTGATTATACCTGCATCCCTTAGCTTCATCAGTTCCGCCTGCTTCTTGGTAGCCAGTAATGGATTGATTGGCCTTTGTTTTTGTCTGAATGGTTTAATGCCTTCTTTGAAAGGGACATCATGTTGAAATAAATCTTCTCTATAGGCTTTCAAATCATCATAGGACCAGGAAAAAACATGTTTGTACCTTTTCAGAAACTTTATCAAATTTTGTCTCATGTTGCTGTCCAATTTTTTGCCAATGTAAACTAATTGGGGAGATGTTTCAGATCCCAAATTGATTTCCTCTAAGTCTCCCACCTTGGCATTGGACTTCTGAGTCATATAGTTGTCATTTATGCTGAACATGCCTTCCAATTCAACCAACCCCTTGCAAATGTGATTAGTATCCAATTGGATGACTTCCTAATAAAAAATATGCTCCTTATTGTCCACAATTGACACTAGAGATCCACAATCAATCTTTTGACCATCATATTGATCCATACATTGGATAAACTACAGGATATCATCATCATCCTCAAAAACTTGCCAATTATGAATATTGTCAGGAACTACTGGCCTAATTTTCATCTCAACCACAGACATGCCAGTAAGAGTGGCATCATTATTTTTTAGGGCAACATTTGCCAGGAAATCTGCCATTATATTATTTGATCTTTCTACCCATAATATGTTGAAAGCATCAAAGAATTCCATCCTATCCCAGACAACATATTTATATAATTTTAATCTATCATCTTTAGTAGCATAATGTCCCTTAATCTGAGATATAATTAACTGGGAATCTCCATGGGCTTTTAAACAAATACCATGCTTTATGGCAATATCCATTCCCAAAATTAAAGCCTCATATTCGGCAGTATTGTTTATGCATTGAAAAGTTAACATGAATGAATACTTGAAAGTGATACCTGATGGGGATATCAACAAAACTCCTGCCCCAGATCCTTCTTTTGAACATCCTCCATCAAAATACATTTGCCAAAGCCCATTTTGTTGCAACAACTATTCATCCACAATTGGGTCAGTGTTCTTTAGTTGTGGCTTAACTTCTTCAACAATAAAATTTTCCATATCAACATTCACACAACAATTTAATTGGTCAGGTAAGACCACCTCAACCATAATAGATGACCAGGGTTCTCTATACAATTTGACCTCATTCCCATTTATAGGGATAGTTGCATAGGATAAATCCAACTACATCTTTCCTCCTACTGCTACTGCCTATTGCCTTGATAAAAGCATGCCATAATATGGTTTAGTATCCACTACCACTATGTCCATTCTATAAATTGCTTCAGGGAAAGCAGCAATTTTCACTTCAATATCCTTCAATGTTCCTATCACAAGAATTTCCCTATTATCCATAGCATAGCAGCTCCCAGCAGATGTAGTAACTCGAAGGCCTAATTCTTTCATCACATGATAAGACATCACATTTGCTGCTGCTCTAGAATCAATCATGCAATTTTTTACCAAGAAACTATTTACCATTAAGGTGACATAGAATGGATCAATAGACAACAGTTCTTGGGTTATTATATTTCCAATACAAATTTTATAAAATTCCTTTCTCTTTCCTTTTCCTTTCACTAGTGGACCATCTTCTCTAGCACTATTTAGTGTCAAAGGTATCTCCTTACGATTAGGGATAGATACATCATCTATTCCTTTTAATAGTGCTAGAGCAACTTCTTTATGCTCTTTTATCTTCAACATTTCCATAAGTGGGACTGAGACTTTCATTTGGGTCAAAACATGTTTCATTGCAAAATGAGGCTATTCAGGGGGCATTTCATTTTCTTTCTTCATTTTCTTGAGTTTCTCATTTGGTACTAATTCTTCCTTTGATATCTCCCCCCCCCCCCCAATATGATCATGAGAAGATCCTGCTTGCCTCCAAAATTTATCATTGTCATCTTCCATAGGATGAAAATCCTCATTTACTTGAGGTGAGTCTTTTCTAACATAAATAGGGGTAGACTTGCCTTGATATGGTTGTACTATTCTATTTCTTAAGTTGTAAGAACTTCTTTCTTGATTAATTTCTGCAATAGTTAAAGACCTTTTTTCTTCATCAGTAGGATTCCTAAAATGAGATTGTGAACTATCATCACCCACCGTGTTTATAGTTGCCTGTGAAACATACTCATCCTGATCACTTTGATATGTTGAATTTCATAACTGGTTTATAAAACAATAATTATCCTCTGAACATGAATTATCAGAGGATGAAGCAATATCAGGGAGCCATGGATATGGTTTCTTTACTATGAACATATTGATAGTAGGGCCTTCCTTCTCTCCTTCTTCTATTTGGTCAAACAAAGCCTGAGCTACTACACATTGATAGGAAGACTGTGGCATATTGCAACCATCACACCAGGGAGTGTTCTCAACATAGTTGGCATTGTTCCTTTTCAGGGGATCTAGGGTTTCTTTTGCTTTTGGGTTATCTTTCCCCTCAGAGACAGGTTTGCCATTATTCCAATTGGTCTTGTAAGGATAATCTCTTAGGTTAGGCTATCTGTAAAATCTTTGGTTAGTATACTTATTATCTTGGTACCCTCCTCTATCATTCTTATCCATCTTGGCAGCAAGGTCTTTTACTGCACTCACCAATTTATCCACTGTATCATCTTCTTTGACACTTTTATTGGCTGATCCCTTTTCTTTCCAAAGTTTATTGTCTTCTCTCTTCCTCAATTTCCCTGATGCTCTTCTATTACTCTCAATGTCAATTTCTATCTTGTAAGCATCCCTTAAGGTAGTTTGGTTCTTATCTCTAAGTAGATAAGACAGTTTTCCATCAACAGCATTAATGTAAGTGGTAAGGCACACTTCCTCATCTAATCTCAAAACTTGGAACAATTTGTTCATGGCCTTTTGAAATCTACTATTAAAATCAGCCATACTTTCATTTGGGAACTTCTTGGTGTTATTTAACTCATTTAACATGTATCCAAAATTAAAATGCTCTCTATACTACTCCCTAAAAGACTTTACAAATTCATCCCAAGAGGCAATACTATCATTAGGCAAGTTTTTGAACCAATTCCTAGCATCTTCAATTAAAGATTGAACAAAAAGTTTCATAATGACATCCTCATCTTCAATTTCAAATTCAGTTATCTTATCACCAAAACCTTTTAAATGCTCTTCACAAGTAACAACATTATTTCCTGTGAACTTAAGGATCCTATCTCTTAACTCATTGGGGATCACATTAGGGTGACTAGGAATGCCTTCAAAGAAAAGAGCTCTATATTTGTTCATGTGGACAGGCCTCCTTTGAAAATTCCCCAGCTCGTTATTACCATTTGGTCTAGCAATTCCTCCTTGATGTTGAATAGGTGGAGCAACACTCTACTTGGGCTTGGCAGCTTGAAAACTTGGGTGAGGACCCATAAGTTGAGCAGCGACATTAGGACTAGAGTTTTGAACATTTGGGTTCTTTCCACACCTTTGGACTTTAGGAGCACCACCTTGATTGTTCACATTTAGATCAGCAGAAGGATTTAATTGTTGTACTCCTTGATTCACATGCATAGAACTTCTTGCAGTAGTATTATTGGTAGCATGAAGTAAGGCTATCTTCATTTTCATATCAGCTGTAGTAGCCTCCAATTCCAAATTTTCTAGTTGTTTTGCCAAGTCATCTTTAGCCTTCCTGGCTCGTTCAATGTCCAAATCAATTTGAGGTATTCCTTCAAGGTTGGAAACTTTCTGCTTAGGCTCATTTATGCTGATACCAAAAACCTTTTGCTTACCTTTGTCAGGGTAATCTTTAGTAGTTACTTTGAGTTTCACATTTTTTCATTCTCATATGGGAACAACTGCCTAATGACAGGTCCTTCCTTCTCAAACTCATCCTTGTCACGGTTTGAGATTTTATTTGGGGCTTTGTTTCTCAAATCATTGAGGCTACCAAACAATTATGGATCCAAGTCTTTAACTTCTTGACTCAAGCTTTTATTCTTGAGTTCATTCCTTCTAGTCTCAGCTAAGAGTTCTTCTCTTTCTAATAATAAGTCATATATCCTTTTCCCACATTTTTCCTCTGCTTCAGCCATTTCCTTTTCTTGTTCTTTCTTTTTTCTTTTCAAAGCCACAATCTCATCTTGTAACTTATCAGAATCATATGATGTTGTTTCAGTAGCAGAAGTCTCTTCTGATGGAGAAAGATTTTCTTCCATAGGAAAGAACCCTATGTCAGTATTTTCTCCATCCCTAAAGGGATCAAAATTGGTATTATCTCTATAAGCATCAACTGGTCCCATAGGTTCTACATCTTCATCAGAAGATGACTTCCTTTTTGGAATGGGAATATCCATTCTTCCTTCAGAGGCATGTTGGGAATCATGTTTAGATGCCCCTCTTTTGGACCATTGTTTCCTTTGAGGCATATGGAGCTCTTCTCCAAGATCCTTTTTAGGATTCATTTTGGAATACAATCTGGTATTTATTTGTCGGTTCATCTCACAGAACAAACAAATATTTCACTATGCAATAATGGAATACATAGAAGTTAGATTCGCCACCTCTTTTCAGAGGATTAATATATAGAGAGATCAAACACCTTGTCCTATCTAAGATTTCCCCTTATAGCGATAAGCAAATATGGAACTTTGCAGATAGATTAGGCTTGATAATTCCTCACTTGGTAACTTCAAGAAAATGATCTGTCACTGCCCATAACTACAAATATTTTCCATTCAATGGACTTCCTCTTGAAAATAAACAAAGGGCCATATTAGATATTTTAGAGTTACCAACTATTCCAACTAAGACAAGATCTATATCATTTTCAGAATCAGGAGCTTCAAACAATGTGCCATGACAAATAAGGAGAATAAACTTGCTTTAATGATTATGAGGAAAAACAAACTAATTCTCAATATTGTAAGGACAAATGCTTTCATGATCATGACTCTTAGAACATTGCAAGTCCCCAGTAGAGTCTCCAATTTGTTATTATGACTCGGATGGGCAAACACAATCTGAGGTATTCTAATATTGAACTTTTAAAACCAGAGATATTCTGAAATTTTCAACAAGATTTTGTAATCTCTATCCCCAGTAGAGTCACCAATTTGTTATCTCTTTTTCTTGTAGAATCGATTATAATAGCAATAAATGCCAGACTCTCTTGTTCCCAATTTAGATTCTCACAGGGAAAAGGCTAATTAACAAGGATGAAAATCCTTCTACACTTTGGGCTCCACATACCCAGGCAGGTGCACCTTTGGCAGAGTATTATCTTTCAGTAGTTTTAACAGTGGATTAAGTATTTGTGATCCTCCTTATTTTTATGCCATCAAGCTTAGGAAGGCTAACCTATTGATTCACTCTTCAAGGAATCACTAAAATGAATTGTACTGAATACAATTAGCTAGACATGTACTTGAGATAACAGAAATATAAAGATTGATTAATTTTAGATTGATGATAACAACCACATGTCAGCATTATGGCCAGTGCCTAATCATGGGTGATAGAGTCAGAACAGAGCATACATGTATTAAAGATAACCAATGTAAATACAAATAAAACTTAGATAGAATGCCTTCCAAACTAGCCTCTCATCCTCAAACCCCTGTATCAAATTCCTGCATAAACTCTAATCCTCTGCAATTATCCGCAAGATTTAAAACTCTCCTTGAAAGCAACTCACAGACAAAGACATGGCTACTTTATAACCAGTATACTCAAAATGCCTTACAAATTGAACATACAAGAACTAAGAGCAAATGAAAAAAGACATCATTGATATCAAAATGGAGATTCCATTGTATTTTATTAATGTAAGTTTGATATCAGTACATTCAAAAGACTCAAAAATCAACATTTAGACATAATTCAGAAGTCTGCCTTGTAGTTTTATTTTTTACCATCCATTTTTACAATATTACAACTTGATACTTATAGAGAGCCATAGTCATCTTGGAATCCTTTTGGAAAACAAGGATGCAACAAGCTATAGATGACTGGGCTAGAGGACAAAATACAGTTTATAGATGAGACAGAATTTCAGGTAGATGGGATAACAAATCTTTGTTATAAGCCATGTAATCTTTTATCCTATGATCGCCTAAATACTTGAAATTGCTTTGACGTGGCTGGGTCCTTGTCATCTAGAATTTTTCCTCTTCCTGATGTAGAGCCCCCAATATCTAATTTTCTCAAACTGCTCAACCTCTTTGATGTTAGCTGTCCGCTTTATATACACTGTCTCATGCTACCGGGGTGACTATACCATACTTGATAACACATGTGGTGAACACCTCGTCATTTGGCCAACTAAAACTGAGGACCTCATCCTTCTAGCTATTGAATTCTTCCCAATCATCATTAGCTTTCTCAATTTCTTCCTCCCAAGATTCAAAAAATGCCTTGGCTTTATTTAAAATATCAATAGTTAACACAAATTAGCCAGTATTCCCCAATGTAACAATACTTTTTGTTCTGCTGGTTAGTGTTTCATTCAATTGCCTTAGCCATAAGGCTTCATTTTTCACATTCCCATTCTCTTTGAACATGTTGGGAAACATGTCATATCTGTCCCTAGAGAACTCTTCTCTCAAAGTTGTGACCCTCCTAATGACTATGTTCTTCTTGGTGTCCAAATTAACCATCAATTTGAGACATTTATGGGTGCTTGTCAAGATGATATCAATGTTGTTCTGATCCTTTGAAAAAGAGTAAAAGGATTTGACATGGGCTACCTTCCCTTTCTAGTTATTCATTATCAAATCCCACTGTTCCTTTTCATTATCATGTCTGCTTATGATGCCTGCAATCTTCTTTCCCAGTAGATAGAGGTTAGAAAGGTTGACCTCACTAGCACACCTTTTGAGGTTGGAAAATATCTGATCGGAACATTTTTGCTTCACCAATTCCTTAGCCTCTTTATATGCAGGGGAATCTTCAAGATCCCTTTTACCCTCTTCTTCTAGCCTTGATCTCTCACTGATCAACCTGCTTTTCTTAGCCTCTAGTTCTGCTCTTTTTGAATCAATGGCTTCTTGGGTGGTGGGGCTCAAAGGTGTAGGGGATGGGGGATATGTCACAAATGGACTAGAGGAAGAGGGTTGCTGAGGTACCCAAGAAATTACCCCTTGGGGCATAAGTTGGATTTTTTGTTTACCCTCTAGTACTACAATTCTGTTATCCTTCAACAAGGAATTGACCTTTTCCTCATTGTACGCTTTAAGTACAAATTCATACTTCTCATTTAAGCTAGCATAAGCCTCCTTTTCTTTCTCAACTACCCTTAGGCTTAAACTAGTTGTTTGATCAATGAGGTTTTCCACTTTTGCTCCTGAAGTGTCAGCAACCCTCTTCATAGTTAGGTTGTTTGTATCTTCAATATCCTCACCTTCCTTTATTCTCCTCTTGTCTTTTTTCTTCAATGACCAAATTGCTAGAGCTATATGGTCTTCACTAAACTGGGCACCAATTGATGTCCCAGTAGTGCTCATAGGCTTTTCTTTCTTTCTGACAGCATTGAAGACTACTACATCTGCTAGATCCCATTGAGGTAGTATGAGAACTCCCTACTTCTTAATCATTTATCTACCCTCTTCAGGGGTGATCTTATCAAAATTTGACACCATCTCCTTCTTAACCTCCTTGTCTATATCTCCCTTAGCAGAGTTAGGCTGGGCTTCTTGTAGCTTTTGGCACTTATGATTGAATTCATCAATATGGCACCTACATAGAAATTGAATGAATGCCTTAGTTTTAATGAAATTTTCATCAGATAAGAATTCATCACTGGCTTGCTTGGTTATAGGATCTTACTCCTTGCCAGTAAATTCTACTACTGTGAGGTTATTTGTTGAATGTTTAGGTGCCTCTGGCATCCCTTCTTGTAACTCCTGAGTGGTGACAACCACTTCACCAACATTCCTTAATTGCACCAATTTCTCAGCGATGGCTTGGTCATCATATTGCATGGGGGATTGGGAAGGAGAGTACAATTCACTCTCTTGTTCTTTTGTTTCCACCCTTTGTCTTTTGGGAAAGGGCACTTCTTGAACATCAATATCTGCTGGCCTCTTTCCTTTATGTTGAAGAAGTTTGTCAGGTTTAGGTGCAATAGCAGTGTATCCTTTCCTTTTATACACTACATAATCCCCTGGTGGGACTATTCTCTCTTGTGGAAATTTATTTAAGACAACAAGATCCTTTTCTGGTTCATTTTCAATTGTCCTCTATTTATTCTTATTTAGGGTTTGTATGATCCCCTAAAAAATATTCATTAGGGAGTTAATTTTTTAAAACCATGGGAAAAATTCCTTTAAAGGATCATAAGTCTTATCAAAATTTTGTACAAAGTCCAAAGACTTCATGTATGCCATCCATTTCTCCTTCCTGACTTCCTAGATACCAAGGTCAAAAATGTTTCTAATGATATCCTCAGGGTAGTTGAACTGATGTTCTAATAGCAAGCATTTAGTCCTCTTCCTGAACATACCCATGATAAAGTCTTCATTATCTACACACCTGGACACAGACGTGGCTAGATGATACAGCTCAAAATACTTATCAAACTATGTCCACCCACCTTTGGTTATGATGAAGTGACGGGCTCTGGTGAGGGTGGGAAAGATGTTTCCCTTCATCTTTCCAGTTAGGGCTTCTTCCTATAGCCCACCCAATTGCCTTATGATTTCTGCTACTCCAATCTTGAGAGGGAATTTGTAGGGTAGTAAATAAGGGGTTCCCCTGAATCCATAAAACCTAATTACTGTAGAAAAGGGTACAAAATTAGATCTCCCCAATTTTGAGCAATTTTTAGCTTTGCGGCATATTCCATAGGCCTTAAAAGCCTCATCATTTCAGTGTGGACCCTAGAATTTTGGCTACTCAGAAGTGACTTGAGTCTAGTTGCAACAACCTTATCAAAATAAACATAACTAGCACTCTTCTTATCCCATGACAGATCTGCACTCCACATCTGAACAGGAAATTCTTCATCACCTTGGAACTTAGTCAATTCCATTTCTTCCTCAAAGAAGTCTGCATTGTTGAACAAGAACATATGCATCATGAGGGAATACCATCCCAATTGTTTGTGTATGTTGCTATCTTGAATTCCTGCCAGACCCTCATGCATTTCCTGGGCAATATAAGATGCAAAATCAAATACTACTGACAGGTGGGGATGCAAAATTTGAACAACCATTAGCATTATGTGGACATGCATTATTACATCTTCATCTACACCTAAAACTTGGAATAGAGCACTGTACATCTTTTTTGGCCTTGCAATTAAAAAGATCCAACTTGAAAGGTTCTGGGGTTCTAGGCCCTACTAAAACCAAGTCTCCTCTTTTATTAAAATATCCTTTCAATGCCTCATCCCTGTAATACTCCCTCTGAGTCTGGTATACTTCTTTAAAGTACTCAAAATCAATATCGTCCATGTGCTATGAGGTGTCAGTCAGCTTGAAGATCCTTCTGATTTGATCAGCTAATACAGTTAATAGGAAATTTCCCTAGGTATCCCTAACAACCCTAGCCACCTTGTCATAAGTGTTTGCAATTAAAGTGAACAAAATCAATGTCCATGAACACACCAGGTGCTATCAATTTTCCCACATCTAACTCCCAAATATTACAGCCTTGGGTAGGGGCATTCCTCTGGCTATAGGCTGTCCTAAATAGAGTAAGGCCGTCAAAACTGGTCTTGACATCTTTCTTCCATCTACTAGAATCATATAACCCATCTCCAATTTTAAAGCGGAGATGTGGTGGAACTACCCTTTTAATTTGAGTGGCATCTCCTGTGGATACTGACAATTGCTGTAACAAATCTTCCCTAACGTTTCTTTTTTGATAATCAACCTCTCCAGAAATCTCAACTCTAGGGGCCATTCTACCATTTTTCTTTCGATATTAGATTTAAATTTTGACACAAAGTTCTAAAAACCTTTCTGAACTGCAAATCCCACTACAATTTGAATGCTGGTGAATCAGAAAAGCTTACCCATTCTACACAGAAGTCGTGTGAAGCCAATTTTCTTTGCAATCCCATTTTTGCTCAAACGATTTTGTTGAATCATTGTGACTGCAAGTCAACTTAATCAATTCTATGGCCTCAATAAAATCAGTCTATTAAATTGAATTTGACTAGAGTGGCCACATGTTCTATAATTAATTCACAGGCTTCAATTTTGCAGCTTAACGACTCTCTGTAACACATTTTATCACCTTTGAATTTGAGCCGTAGATTCTGGACATCATTCTCTGCATCTGACGGCTATCTTATTTTCCCAAAAACAACTGTTCACTAGGGACATGTGTCACCACTGCTTAATCACTTACTCACTAAATGTTGAGCACTTTCCTTTTAAGTGATTAAGCGAACCGTTAAATATAAAACAACATAACTGTGATTTAAACTCTTGCCAGCTCTAAATGTCTGGGTCCGCCAGCTGCCAGTTGTCATCACCACTTAATGGCTTGCTTGATAGATGTCGTTCATCTTGGGTATAAGCCATTACACCCATCATTAGATCTTTCCAAGCTTTAGCAACCTTTATGCTGTCTGTGACTATACCCACATTCTATCCAAGACAGGTGTCGCTACTGCTTAATCTCTTTCCCATTAGATGTCGCACACTTTTCATTTAAGCCATTAAGCAAGCCATTAGATTTTTTCATACTTTCCCAATATTTAACTGAGAACCTTTACAACTATTTGGCCCCACCAAGGACACACATCACTACTTCTTAATTGCTTGCCCATTAGATGTCGAGCACTTTTTGATTAAGCCATTAAGCGGACCGTTTGATCAAAACCAACTTGCTCACCACATAAGATAATGACATAAAAGGGATTTTTTCGTGGTGTGACTTAGGAATTATTAAAGTGGTTAGGATAACACAGTATTTTTCAGAAAACAACCCATTTAATCATGAACACATGACTTGAGATAACTTAAGTGACCAAAAAAGTAACATGAAAATAGAATCGGCCAAGACACTTAGGGTTTTTTAGACATTTTTCAGCATTTTGAACTAGGTTAAGGGTAAGAACTAACTTTGCAAAGGCATAAGAATAATTTTAATCCTGATTTCAAAGCCTTGGAAACTACCAATGACAAGGGACCCTAAGAAAATTACAAGGCACAATTTAAACAAGAAATAGTACCAACACCTTGCATGGCTAGATCCATGTTTAGTATGTTATGTTCATACACGCAGATCCAGATATGATGTTTCAGTCAAGTTGTGTAATTTTTTTAGTGGCAGTTATAGTTCTGGAAGAGTATCTATTCAAAGCCGATGTATGTAACGTGTTTCTTGAGTTGTGCCTATCTTCAGGATATGCATGTGTATATTCATGATTATTTATGAGTTGATGATAGTTATCTAAAGGCGCCAAACATGTTTCAAGAAGATTGAAAAGTTAGAGTTGATTTGGTGAAGCCGACTTAGTGAAGCATCGCATCTATTCAGTTTATATTTGTGCAGTTGTAATTATGCTTGTGTGCTTAGTGATTCTGACAAGGATGTTATGAAGAGTTGTCTTACAGGTCCCATGATCTCATACTTTGAGGAAGATACTTATAGAAAGTCATTTGTGATACGCTAAGTATGAATGATACGAAAAGAGACAGGAAATGTATTGAGCAAAATATCAATTGTGGTTCATTCATCAAGAGTCTATGTGAAGAAGAAGTAGAAGATTACAATACACTGGAATTGATCAAGACAGTAGGTCTACTCTATAGTTCATCATCAGATATAGTGCATATCTGTTCTACAGAAGGTTGTAGCCTTCACCATTGAAGTAGTGAGATTTTGGACAGTGAGTCATCACCCCTAACAGGGTTATTTGTAAAAGACTCCTAACAGGGTCAGATCCTTAACCAGGTCACTATACTTATTGCATTGTAAAGACAACTCTTAACAAGGTTGCAAGATCTTCTAATAGGGATTACTATAAAAAAGTATAGTTCATTGTGGGTGCTAATTCCCACCGGGGTTTTTACCATTTTGTTTCCCCATAATCAAATTGTGTGTTTTGTACTGTGTTATGTGAATGTGCATTTACTTTATTGTATTTTGGAGTTAAAGAAGTAAAAATAATTAAAGTTACTGATAACTGATTCACCCCCCCCTCTCAGTTATCCTTTGGGACTATTCTAACAATTGGTATCAGAGCCAAGTGCCTTAGAGAAGAAGCCTAACAGCTTAAGGTAGATCATATGTCTTACTTCAAAAAAGAGAGCCCTAAGTTTAATGGAGAAAATTATCTAGATTGGAAAAACAAAATGATAACACATCTATAGTGTGTTGGCTTTGAGATCTTTGAGATAGCTACACAAGAAGTTGTTATTTCATCTCTGAAAGACCTTGCAAAGGATGATGCTACTAGTAATCAAAAGGAAACATTTACCAATAATGCAATTGCTAAAGAAGCCCTAATCAGTGCCCTATCCGATAGTGAATTCTCTGAGATCAAGAAAATTGACAGAGTATACACCATATGGAAGTATTTAGAAGATATGTTTGAAGCAGATATTCAAGAAAAGAATGTGCGCAGGAAGACATGGAAAAAGATATACAACAGTCTTGAGATGTTACTTGAAGAGAAAATTAGAGCTTACAATCAAAGGATAAATGAAGTAGTCTCTAGAATCAGAAAAAATGGTGGAGAAATATCAAAAGAAGATATAATGGACAAGTTGTTAACTACCTTAACATCAGACTATGAAAACAAGATAAGTATTCTAGAGGAAACCATGCAATTCCCACAAGACTTCAAGAGAGAGACTCTGATCAGTAAAATCTTTGCATTTGATATATCAAGATTGAAGACTGAACCTAAAAGTGAAACAGCTTTCAAAGCCTCAGTCCATGGTAAGAAATCCTTACACATCTCTAGCCATAATGAGAAAGAAGAAGTTGATGAAGAACTAGAAGATATCA
>MU227509.1:1099620-1141176 GCA_018584345.1 Thuja plicata | reverse complement strand
GGTAAGAAATCCTTACACATCTCTAGCCATAATGAGAAAGAAGAAGTTGATGAAGAACTAGAAGATATCATTGCTATGATTGCTAAAAGAGAAAAGAAAGGAAAAGGAAAATATGAAGGATAGCTTCTATTCAAATGTTTTTCATGCAACAAGATTGGTCACTTTGCATCTAAGTGTCCCACAAGAGTCAAAAAGTTCAGATCCAATTACAAACCTAAATATAAGAAGGAATGTTACCATGCTGAAGAATATGTAACTGATGAAGATTTAGGAGAAGATGAAATTAGATTCATTTCCCTTAGAGACATGGAAAATTTTCTCAGGGAAATGGACATTGCAGATGAAAAATAGGAAGAAGAGTTAGCCCTAATTTCCAAAGAAGACATCAGAATTGATTGGATCATTGACAGTGGATGCTCTCACCATATGACAGGTGACAAAGATAGATTTGTTCATTTAGACAAATACAAAGGTGGTATGGTTAGATTTGGAGATAACACTCCTAAACCTATCATAGGTAGAGGTTCTATCACTTTGGATGGAAAGAACAAGACAGATGATGTTCTATATGTTGATGGATTACATCATTACTTGCTAAGTATTGCACAAATACTTGACAAAGTTTATCATTTGGAGTTCAAAGACAACAAGTGCATTATTAACAACAAGGATGGAGACATGATTGCATCAGGCTCCAAAACAAAAGGTAATGTTTTTCAGCTCAATTCAAATGTAAGTTGTTTTGTTGCTAAAGTGGATGACAGTTGGTTATGACACAAGAGACTCTGTCATATCAATTTTGATAACATAGTAAAGATAAGTAATTTCAAGGAAGTCAGAGACATTCCAAGTATTGCAAGACCTATTGACACAATGTGTAGGGAATGTTTTATGGGAAAGCATGTAAGGAGTTCTTTTAGAAGCAAGTAGAACTTAGCCAAAAACAAATTGGACCTAGTGCATACAGATTTATGTGGTCCTACCCAAACAAGATCATACTACAGAGAAAGGTATTTCGTTTTGTTTTTTGATGATTTTTCAAGGATGATGTGGGTTGCAATCTTAAAGGAGAAATCTGAATCCTTTGAGAAGTTCAAAATATTCAAAGCTAAGGTTGAGAAAGAATCTGGATTAAAACTGAAATGTCTGAGATCAGATAGAGGAGGAGAGTTCACCTCTGAATAGTTTTATGATTACTGTGAAGAACATGGAGTAAAAAGATAGTTAAGTGCTCCTAGAACCCCTCAATAGAATGGGATTATAGAAATGAGGAACATTATTATACTTGATACAACATGCACTATGATGATTTAAGGAAAATTTGCACACACATATTGGAGAGATGCAGTGAATACAATAGTCTATACTATCAACAGAACTCAATTGAGGCCAGGCGTAGATAAGACACCCTATGAACTTTGGTTTGGAAATTTACCTACAGTAAAGTATTTCATAATCTTTGGTAGCAAGTGATACATCAAGAGAGATGATGGTTTTGGTAAGTTTGATGCTAGGAGTGATGAAGGTATTTTCCTTGGTTACTCTACAAAAATAAAAGCATACAGATGTTTCAATTTGAGATTGAAAAAGATAATTGAAAGTACTAATGTAAAAATTGATGAAAAGTTTATGCTTCAAGAGAGGTACTATGAATATGCACCTATGATTGAAGATGAACCCAGGCCTAGCAGCAAAGATACTATTATTGAAGAAATGTTTGATTACATTGATGCCTCATGCAATGACCCTGAATCAAGTAGAGAAGAATCACAGATTACAGAAGAAGAAGTAACACCT
Source organism: Thuja plicata (assembly GCA_018584345.1). Classification (NCBI taxonomy): domain Eukaryota; kingdom Viridiplantae; phylum Streptophyta; class Pinopsida; order Cupressales; family Cupressaceae; genus Thuja; species Thuja plicata. Next base: position 1,139,379 of record MU227509.1, on the reverse strand, counting down.
AAGGTTCCTAAATTCACATCTAGATACCACTCTAAAGATGATATAATTGGAGATCAGAGCAGTAGTGTTTTGACCATATCAAAAGAAAAAAGTCTAGCAATGGATGAAGAGGTATGTTTACTTTCACAAATTGAACCTTTAAGTGTTGAAGATGTCTGTAATAACTCTGATTGGAAGAATACAATGAAAGAAGAATTAGATCAGATAATTAAAAATGATACATGAGAATTGGTCCCTAGACCCAGTGACAAAAATGTGATTGGAACAAAGTGGGTATTCAGAAACAAGATGAATGAAGATGGTACAATAGTAAGAAACAAAGAAAGATTGGTATGTAAAGGATATGCATAGAGAGAAGGAATATATTACACTGATACATTTTCCCTTGTGAGCAGACTGGAAGCCATTAAATTGTTCTTGGCCTATGCAACATTCAAATACCTTAAAGTTTATCAAATGGATGTAAATTCAACTTTTCTGAATGGTGACTTGAAGGAAGAAATCTACATAGAACAACCTAAAGGATTTAATCTTTCAGATAAACCAGACATGGTATGCAGATTGAAGAAAGCACTCTATGGTCTTAAATAGGCCCAAAGAGCTTGGTATGAGAGACTTGATGGTTATCTTAGCAAGATTGGATTCAATAAAAGTGCAGCAGATTGTAAACTATTCACAAAAGAGACACCTAATGGATTACTACTAGTTACCATATTTTTTGATGACATTATCTTTGGAGGCAATGACAAGCTTAGTACAACATTTGCAAAAGAAATGCAGAATGAATTTGAAATGAGCATGATTGGTCCTATAAATTACTTTTTGGGAATGAATGTAAAGCAGACAGATAAAGGTATATTCATTAATCAGTCAAAATATGTGAAGGAAATATTGAAGACCTTTAAGATGGAAGACTGTAAGCTAGTATGCACCCCTATGATAATAGGAAGCAAGATTTCAAAAGATGATGATTCCACAGCAGTTGATAAAACATTGTACAAATTTGTGATTGGAAAACTCATTTATCTAACTCAATCTAGACCTGAAATATCTAATGCAGTTGGAATTGTTGGAATATTTGTAGTTGAACCCAAGCATAATCACCTAATGGAAATCAAGAGGATATTTAGATATCTAAAGGGAACTATAGACTATGGTTTATGGTATCCTAAATCAGAGAATGTACAAATTCATGTGTACACAGATGCAGATTGGGCAGGTTGTATTGATGATAGGAATATTACTTTAGGAGGAGTAGTATTTCTTGGAGATAGGTTTGTTTTGTGGATAAGCAAGAAGCAGAACTATATTTCTCAGTCAACAACAAAATTTGAATATGTTGCAACAACATTGAATTGTTCAACCATGGTTTGGATCAAGCAGATGGTTAAAGACTTTGGTATTCAAGTTGATTATCCTATTTTTATTCACTGTGATAACACTAGCACTATTAACATGTCTAAAAACCCTGTGATGCATGAAAAGACAAAACACATAGATATCAAGTACCATTTTCTAAGAGAAAAGGTTGCAGACAAAGAAGTGAAATTGGACTATGTGAGCACCAAAGAAAAGTTGGCAGATATTTTCACAAAACCTTTATAAAAAGATACTTTTGAGTATCTCAGAGAGAAGTTGGGAGTAATTCCCTCTCCTAAGTCTGATTAGAGAATACAGGAAGAACATTAGTCCTTTGTGACTGATAAATGGTTGACTACTCTACTTCTGGAGTAGTACCCATGCCTAATGGTTTATGGCACCCTTTTCCATTGATGTCAAAGGGGGAGTATGTACTAAGGGGGAGCATATACTCTGGGGGACTATATATATGGAACAAAAACATAGTAAGAGGAACTGCAGCAGTGTAGAAAAATATTTGATGAGGATATTGAGAAGATTGTAAAAGAATGAGGACACCATGAACAGAGGATGTTTTTAATATCATATGTTGCCATCAATGTCAAAGGGGGATATTGTTGGAGATTTGTTTCTGTGTAGTTGATTGATTGTATGTTTGTCATTGATGACAACATATAATACACAGTAGTGATTCTGTATGTACTTATTAGAATGGTGTTATCAAGCCTTGCATGGTTAGATACATGTAGTAGACATGTTTAGTATGTTATGTTCATACACACAGATCTAGATATGATGTTTCAGTCAAGTTGTGTAATTCTGTTAGTGGCAGTTACAGTTTTGGAAGAGTATATGTTCAGAGTTGACGTATGTAACATGTTTCTTGATTTGTGCCTATCTTCAGGATATGCATGTGTATATTCATGATTAGTTATGAGTTGATGATAGTTATCTAAAGGTGCCAAACATGTTTCAAGAAGATTGCAAAGTTAGAGTTGATTTGGTGAAGCTGACTTAGTGAAGCGTCACGTCTATTCAATTTATATTTGCACGGTTGTAATTATTCTTGCATGCTTAGTGAAGCCGACAAGGATGTTATGAAGAGTTGTCTTACAGGTCCCATGATCTCATACTTTGAGGAAGATACTTATAGAAACTCATTTTTGATACGCAAAGTGTGAATGATACGAAAAAGAGACAGGAAATGTACAGAGAAAAATATCAGTTGTGGTTCATTCATCAAGAGTCTATGTGAAGAAGAAGTAGAAGATTATAATACACTGGAACTGATCAAGACAAGAGTTCTACTCTATAGTTCATCATCAGGTATAGTGCATATCTGTTCTACAGAAGGTTGTAGCCTTCACCATTGAAGCAGTGAGCTTTTGGACAGTGAGTCCTCACCCCTAATAGGGTTATTTGTAAAAGAATCCTAATAGGGTCAGACCCTTAACCAAGTCACTATACTTATTTCTTTGTAAAGAACAACTCCTAATAGGGTTGCAATATCTTCTAACAGGGATTACTATAAACAAGTATAGTTCATTGTGGGTGCTAATTCCCACCGAGGTTTTTACCATTTGGTTTCCCCGTAGTAAAATTGTGTGTTGTGTACTGTGTTATCTAAATGTGCATTTAATTTATTGTATTTTGGAGTTAAATAAGTAAAAAGAATTAAAGTTACTAATAACTGATTCACCCCCCCTCTCAGTTATCCTTTGGGACTATTCTAACAACACACGCATGCGCGCGCGCGCACACACACACACACAAGTTGGTTAGTTAGTGTTGTCCTCCTAGTTTCCTTAGCGGGGGTGTTACAGTCTCACCCTCACTCTCTCTTCAAAATTGCTCACATATAATTACATGACCAATATTATCATCAAATATTAATGTATATGTACTAGAAATAGACTTACCAATTGTCATTACCATAATTTTCTAACTTTGTGACAAAGAGGACAAGATTAATAAATCTTGAATGTAGTGCATCTCTCATTTTATTTCTCCATGAAATCCTAATGGATGTGGCTTTGACATTATGTATACTTGTATTGTGTGATAATGTTGGACCCGTGTGAGGATTGTACCTTTAGAGTTATCAGATTTATGTCATTGTATCAACAAGTTGTTTACGCCTTTATGTCTGATTGTGAGAACCATGGTGCTATGACTGGTTGTATACCTAATTTGTGATGATAAAACTTTTAGGGCCTTTATTTTCATATTTGAGGACTCACTGTGTTCCTAGTGATTTTATATGAGCCTATTTTCTTTATGTATTTAAGTGATTATGTGTTTCAGTGATTATTCCTATATTGTTATTTTATATTGGCATTGTGAGATGCACCTAGTTCAGTTCAATGCTGGGATTACTATTGAGGTTATGATGGTATCTGATTTATATGGCTTATGATGTGATTTGATGGTTACACTTATGTATGTGCCAGTGGTTACCAAAATGTGATGGTTTATCATGTTTAGATGTTGTTATTGAGTTTCAGTGGTATTATCTTGTGATTATCCAATTGATAACAATACGTTGTTTGACCACCAGTATCATAGTTGATTTAGATGTTAGAATATACTGAAATTTACTATTTCGATCATATCTACATGATGATGCTACTTAATGTGACATGATACTTTATGATGATTATATCTGATTCCTAGTTATATTGTGCCTTTCATGCTAGGGGATATTTCATTGATATTTTTATTTTAATATATACTTGTATTGTTGTAAAAAGATTATTTTAATGCTTTATATTTAAAATAAATGTTAATTTAAATGCAATGTGTTTGTACGAAGTGAGACAAAGTTGTAGTTACCTCTTTCATGAGCTACACACAATGTCTCGTTCTCCTTCGTTGTTTTGATATTATGTACGAAAATATGCTTCGACTATTTATACTATGAGCAACTACACTTGATGTTTGTAGGTTTCAACAAATAAGTACCAGGAATCATTCTACCTGATTAAAGGTTTTGAGTGTGTCTTTATCCCTGGTAGTAGCACAAGAGATAGTATCCCTGATCATTCATGATTGAGCCTATATCATCCCTGTATGGGCGACGTAATCCTTATTGTTACTTTTATAATTCTAGTGTGTTATAATAAATCCAGATTTCATATGCATATTTTGATAGATCAGTAATTGTGTATGTGCATTTAGAGTTCCCATAGTTATCACGGTTGAGTTATAATTTCTATTTAATCATTGATTTAATTATTTGGGGATTTAATTTAATTTAATTCTATTACTGACTAATTTTTTGTAGTTGAATTCTATTTAATTGGAATTGATTTTATTTAACTTTGAAAAGTCAATAGTAAATTTTATTTATTTTAGTGATTTGATTTAATTTACTTTTTGGGCTTTTTTGGAAAAAAGTGCTATTTATTTGGAAAAAAGAGTTATTTTTAACTCACTTTTTACTTTTGAGTTTGGTAGAGTATTTGGAATTTTCTCCAAATAATTTTGGATAAATTCACCCTTTTGTCCTTGTGATTGACTGGGTTGTTAGAATCTGGTGTTCGACAACTCATTGGATTTGTGTCGTGAATACTCTCGTTTGTGTGGATCCATTTCAGATTCCATGTGGGATTTATTTTATTCCACTTGTTTCAGGTTTCTCCTCTTATTGTGAGGTAGGGCCTATGATATTTTATTTTTTCATCAATTTTTTTTTGTTTCTTGTTTGTATTTGCTTCGTGGGTTGAGAGTTAGTACTCCCCATAGTTTCGTAGCTTTCAGTTACCTGGTTGGCTATTTATGAACAACTGGGGTTTGCATTTTGATTTTTTTTGTGTGCCTGGAATAATAATTTAATTGGATATTTAAATTTTTGGGTGTATTTAGACCAATGGGTTTTAATTTCATCAATTTCTTTGATGTTTGATTTTGGACATTTCGTAGATATATCATTTTGCGTGCCACCCAATTTTGTCTGTTGCCATGTCTGACACAAATAGTTAACGGGAGGTTGTAGCACTCCAGGTTTGTGATAGGATTACAAAGTTAGAATGGATTGAGGACATTCTAGGAAATACTATTGTGTTCCAAACTTACATGTTTCATGTTTAAACATTGATTTTGCACCTTGCCGATTTTTTCTCAAATTTGGGATTTAAGTGATTTTTTTGATTTGTGAGAATTTAGTGTGCTTACTTGAGATTTTTGAAGGATTCATTCAGAATCCTAACTCTTGGAAAAGTGGCCAATTTAGCGGTTTGTATTTTTTATTTTTATTGTCTTCACTCGGTTGTATGCCTTGAGTGTTCGGGAGTGCTTTATCCTCCAATTTTTGTCTTCTTGTTTGTTGAGGCTTATACCATCACCGATCTTGGTGTAGACCAAGTAGGTGGTGTATTGCTATGCTTATGTAATTGTGTAGATAAAATGGAAAATCCTTGGGTTATATTGTCCTCATGTAGACCGATTCAACAAAGTCCCTATTTTCCATCCTTGGTGTAGTCCAAGTAGACGAAGACATTTATTTGCATCCTCGTGTAGATAAAGTGGAAAAGTTTCTTTTTGGTCTTTGTCATGTGATGTTTTTCCATAGGAATAGGTACTTTGAGTAGGCATGGGGAGTAGATCCTTTTGTGGACTCTGATCCAGAAGTGGTCATAGAGGAAGCGTGAAGGAGTTTCCTAAAAAGTGAGAACTTAATAAAATAAATTGGGCTTAAACATTAATCAATAATAAAATTGGAATCCCCGGATGTCAAAGACTGATCCATGCAAGTAATGAACTTCATTGAATCCCTAGATGTCATCAGTGAATTGAGCAGGTGGTAGATAATAATTGAGCCTTGGATGTCAGTATTGACCTGTGCCGGTAGAGATACTCCCATGGTTGGTACTCTCATGTCTAGGCCCATTAGCAGTGAGTAGCACCTTGATGAGTTGTGATATGTGATTATATGATTGTGCATTGGATACTAGTCCACACATCGAATGTTCTCCATGTATCTTGTCTCTTGTAGATCTATGTATATTGTATTGGGTAACAATGAATTTCTTATGAGACTATGCATCTATTTGGCATGTGCGTTGGCCACTCCTTACTTGCATGGATGCCTTATGTTTTTCATCAGGTTACGATCTTTACGAGCATGTGAAGTGAGCCTGAGGGTTCCACATGGTAGGATAGTGTTCCACCATACCACTGATGGATACCAACGTACAACTGATAGAATTCCTCTAGCTTTAGGGACTTGGAGCTTGTGAGCTCACTTGGGTAGCATTGTTATATGCTCATGTTTATGATAATCCTAAAGGATAATAAGTTTGGCATTAGTATACAAGGAAATTTTTTTTGGAATGGTGATAACCTGATCACTGAGTGACAGCATACATACAAGTGCAATGGTCACTGAAACATACAAGCACAGTGAACACCAAAACCAAACTATCATCGACAAATAATTTACAGAGTAAACTGAGATCATAGTTTACAAAGTAAACTAATAGACAGTTCAGAGACATCACCGAGCACAAACTACAGAGCAAACTGAGCACCAGTCTACCGAGAGATAGTTTAATTTCCAAGAAAAGTGGATCTGAGATACACGTCAGATAAAACACTTCAGTTTTATAATTATCTTTATGCTTAGCTGTAAAACCATTTCTTGAGGAAAAAGTAAAGCATATGTAATTGTTTTAATTAGTTTAACTGATTGTAAACATGCAAACTAGGAGATCAGGGTCAGGTTTTAAACCTTTGATCATAGATTTTTTATAGTAAAGAGTGAAACCTAATTAGGTCAATACATTGTATAAATAGATGTAGTAATCAATCTGAACATGATGATTGTAGCCGCAACAGATATCTATGGAGCAGATAGAGAGTTTCATGAAAAAGGACACAAAAGAAAGAATTCAGTTATGAAGAACAAGATTCAAGGCTACTAAGTAGAACAAAGGTATTAATCAATCACTATAGGTGATACACATATCTTGTGAACTTAAACGATATGTATTCAGCAATTTAGGATTGCATACTAGAAGGTCAACAAGTATTTTTGACTACTCTCTAACAATTGTAGAAAATAGAAGAAATCCTTTAAGAAGGTGGACTTAACAGTCTTATTGTAAATCACTTAACCGAGTGCACACTTAACAATGTTGTTAAAATATCTTAACCGAGTAGACCTAACAAGTCTAAAATGTTACTCCTAACAGGGTAAGATCATCAGAAGTGATTACACTTGGAGTCTTAACCAACACCTTCTATTCTGCAGATAGTGAATCTTTGTGAGTTTCATCCCCACCATAGTTTTTACCTTCTAACAGGGTTTTTTTGTGTTACAATTTCTTGTGTCATGTGTAACTACTTTTCATGAATGTTTCTATGAATGTTTACATGCAATTAAGTTTATGTTTTGATATTACATGCATAAGGTAGAAAAACAATATGGTCGGTAATGCAAGAACATATTACTAAAGGTTAAAGTGATAAAAGTTTCAAGGGTACTAATTCACTCCTCCCCTCTCAGTAAACACCATTCCATTATTCCAATAATTGGTATCAGAGCTAGATCTCTTATTTGGAAAAGTTTAAATACTTTAGAGAAAAGATCTAGTACAAGTGCACCCTAAGGTCTTTGAAAGATCTTTTTGGTCATTTTTTCTTGTAGGTTGGTTTAGCCAACCATCAGTTAATAAGGAATATGTTATAAAGTCCCAAGTGTGTTTAAGGTGTGATTATAGTCAGTAGTGATTAGGGTTTTCTAGTGATGAGGTCAAATTGTATTTAGGGGTCTATACCCTTAGAAGTCAACCAACAGGTCAAAGGGTTGACCAAAACTCCAAAATGGAGTGGAAATCAAGGTTTTGATTTTTTTAAGTGTTTTAAGGTCATTTGATAAGTTTTAGGACAAATTTGGGCCATTAGAAACCACAAGTTGTCATTTTGGCAAAAGATGTAAAAGTTGTCATCACAACTTTTGCAACTTTGCAAAGTTGTCATGACAACATTTCCTAATTTTTAGGAAATGGATTTAATGGTTCCCAAATCTTGACATGAGGGTCTAGACATGTGAGGATAAGTTATATAAGGTGGAAAAAACCCTAATCCAGGAGTTAGTTTCCATTTGTGTACAGATTGTGTGTGCGGAAGGAAGGATTTAGATTGTATTTTCATGACAGTGCTATGATCCAGTAGTGTAATGGATTGAAATTGCTTAATTAATGGATTGATAAATTTTATGTTGTCATTTACTTACTTCTTGTAGCATTTAATTGATCATTTTGTGTGACTGGTGACGGTTTTGTAAATTCTTGCGTTTTCACAGTTTCCCTGTCTGGTTTTGAAGCAGTTATGTAATATGCCACCCTCTTGAATTCCCGTGGTCAAACTCCTATGGCCTCTTGGATTCAAGTAGGGGACTCCATTTAAATTTTTTATATAGGTTGTGGAGTCTTTTTATGTAGGGGAAGAAATTTTAGCATCAAGTCCGAGGCGATTGCAAGTGCATTCTGGTTTGGTGCTTGGATGGAGCAGTAGCAAGAAAGCTTGCTCGGTGGATTGGTTGAATCCAATCAATGGTGGGGGAATGTAGAGAGGAGAATATTTTTTAGTTGTATGCAAGGATAAGTTTAGGGGATGTGTGGAAGGAAATCAAAACAACTCAAGAAACCAGACTGTGTAGATGCTCCCTAAAACCCATGAAAATAGGGGTTTCTTGGAAAACTAGTGTACGAATATAGTGGGAAATTGAGACCTTGAAAATAATAGAGTAGAGGAAAAACCCACAAGGAATCAATAATTAGTTCCCAAAAGTGTTGAGGGATTTTAGGATAAAATAAAAAAATTTAGTGAATAGGAGGGCTAATTAGGCCTAAAAGGCTACAAGGCCTTAAGATCTAGGAATCTTGAACCCGATTGAAACTAGGGTGAAAGATCCCCAAGATTAGATCTAGAGGAGTTGAAAGAGACCTAAAGAAGGTCAATAATCCAATCCCAAAGAAGATAGGATGGATGGGAAATTTGATGACCAAGACAAGCCATGGATGTGAAGAGTTATGGATAAGGACCTAGTGTGAATTTGAAGTTGTTGGAGAGCTCCTAGGGAGTTGGAAGATCAGATAGGAATCCTCTAGTTGGGTTGGTAATAGGAACCCTAAGAAGACCAAGAGAAGGTCTAGTAGAGAGTAAGAAAGCTCTAGGAGTGGGAGATCCCCATAAAATTGGTATCAGAGCCATTAAAAGGCTTGGGAGTTTATTGGTGTATGTCAGCGAGGAGTGAATCCATAGGAGAGAACATCATGGTGACTAATGTTGAATTGGAAAGGGACTTGTCAGAGAAGCAAGACAAGAATAGGCTTCTTGAATAATCAATGGAAGAAATGAAGATAAAGATGGCAGAGGTTGTAGAGACAACCAACAAGATGAAGGAGAAGATGAGTGAAGCTAAAGACAAGGGGAAGAAACTAGTAGAGGAGGAGATAGAACTAGATCCCGACCCTTCTCTACCTAAGGAACCATTTCTCAAGGAACTCAAAGAATTGAGTAGAAAGGCCCTAGAAGGCATTCCAATGTTCTTTGGTAAGATTGATGCAAAGATGGTTAAGGAATGGATTGAAGGCATGGAGAACCACTTCGAATGTGATGGAATCATAGAAGCATAGAAGGTAAAGATAGCCAAGACTAGGCTAAGAGGGAAAGCACTCACATGGTGGAAGTTTCTACAAGAAGAAAGGGAGAAAGAGGGCAAGAAGCCCATAGAAAATTTGAAATCAATGGTGGAAAAAGTGAAGGAGAACTACCTTCTAGAAGACTATGACATTAGCTACACAAGAAGAGGCAGAACCTCAAGAAAAAGGACCTAGATGTGTCATCATACACAAAATAATTTTAGAATCTTTGTCTGAGATCAAGGATATAGGAGACAAAGAGCATCAAGGTTGCTCGGTACCTTAATGGATTAAGGTGGAATATACAAGAAGAACTCAGTCTCTTTACCCTAACCTCCATTCATAGTTGTTTCCAAATGGCCTTGAAGGTGGAAGATAAACTTACAAAGAAACAAGACTCCAACTCTAGAGGAAGAGGAAGGGGTAAAGACAATAGAGGTGGCCATAGAGGAGGTTCAAGAGGAAGAGGAAATGAAAGTAGGATCCAAGGTGACTCCATATATAATGAGCAAGGACATGAGTCAATAAATAGAGGTGGATACAATAGAGGAAGGGGCTCTTATAACAGTGGAAGAGGAAGCTTAGGGGATTTTGGGAGAAGTTCTCACTTTTCTTCCATGAAATGCTACAACTATGGAAAATTGGGGCACCCTTCATATAGATGCCCTAACAAACCCTCATATTCATAAGGAGAGAAAAAGATTTCCTATGTCCAAGAAGAGGACTGTTCTAAACAATCAGAGGTGAGTCTAGATTTAGAGAAAGGAGAACATCTCATGTTGAGAAGAATATTGATTAAGACACCCACAAAAGATGAACATAAACATAGAAGGGTTGTTTTTAGAGTCAAGTGCAAGATATTGGGAAAAGTGTGCAAAGTTATCATTAATTCAAGGTCCGCAGGTAATGTTATATCTGAGGAGGTAGTAGAGAAGTTAAAACTCACCAAGATTCCACATGTGTCCCTATAAAGTTACTTGGTTAAACAAGGGGCAAAACATCTTGGTAAATGAGCAAGTGTGGGTAGAATTCACCATTGGAAAGTATCAAGATAAGATACTTTGTGATGTGTTTCTAATGGATGAATCCCATCTATTGCTTGGAAGACCATGGTAGTATGATAGGGAAGCAGTCCATAATGGGAAAGAGAACAAGTACTCCTTCAAGAAAAATGGGGTAAATTTCAAAATTTAGTCTTTGATAGAGGGAGACATAGTGGATAAGACAGAATCTAGTACATTTTTGATGAGTGGAAAGGAGTTCCTAAGGGATATGAAAGAGGAAGGATTTGGCTATGCAATCATGTTAAAGCCAAAGGAGGAGGAGAATCATAAGAAAGCACCTATGCAAAAGGAAGTGACACAAATGTTGGATTCGTTTAGGGACATAATATATGAGGGTACACCAGCTACACTACCACCAAAGAGGTAGATAGGTCATCAGATTGACTTTGTACTAGGAACATCTTTGCCAAACAAGGTTGCATATAAAATGACACCAAAGAAAAATAAGGAGATAGCCAGGAAAGTACAAAAACTTTTGGACCAAAGGGTTGTTCAGAAAGAGCATAATCTCATGTTCTGTCATAGTGGTGTTGGCTCCTAAGAAGGGAGGTAAGTGGAGGATGTGTACTGATTCTAGGTAAATTAATAGGATAACTATTAGATATAGATTTCCTATTCCCAAGATAGAAGATTTAATGGATTGTTTGGGGGGTCCTAAGTACTTCTCTAAAATTGATTTGAAAAGTGATTACTACCAAATTAGGATGAAAGAAGGTGATGAGTAGAAGTCATCCTTTAAGAATAAAAATGGGTTATATGAATGGTTAGTTATGCCCTTTGGGCTTACCAATACACCTAGTACATTTATGAGGGTGATAAATGAAGTCTTGAAAGACTACATAGGTGTATTTGTAGTTTTCTATCTAGATGACATCCTAATTTTTAGCAAGACAAAGGAGGATCATATGAAACATTTGGAGTTAGTGTTGAAGATGTTGAAGGAAGAAAATATCACCATCAATCTTGAAAAGAGTGAGTTCATGAAGGAAGAAATAGTCTACCTAGGATTTGTAGTTTCCCAAGGTGACTTGAAGATGGATAAGGACAAAGTGGAGGCCATATTGAACTGGGCTACTCCTAAGATAGGGATTGAAGTTAGGAGCTTCCATGGGTTAACCCAATTCTATAGGAATTTTATTAGAAGATTCAATGAAATCTATGCTCCAGTCCTAGAGACCATTAAAGGAGGGTTGAAAACCAAATTTGTATGGACCAAGGAAGCTAATGAGGGGTTTGAAAGGTTGAAAAGAGAAGTAACCACTCAACCTATATTGTTGTTACCAAGTTTTGACAAACCTTTCATAGTAGAGTGTGATGCAAGAAGCATAGCAGTGGGGGATATCTTAAGCCAAGAAGGTAGGCCGGTGGCATTCTTCAGTGAGAGATTGAATGAGGCAAAGTCTAGGTACTCTTCCTATGACTTGGAGTTGTATTCTACTATACAAGCCCTAAAGAAATGGAGGCATTATTTATTTCCTAGAGAGTTTTTTGTATTTAGAGATAACCAAGCATTGAGTTATATCAATACTCAAGACAAACTTAGTTTGAGACACATCAAATGGATGGATTTTTTGCAGTCATACACCTTCACTATTAAGCATAAGAAGGGGGTACAAAATAAAGTTGCAGATTCCCTTTGTAGAAGGATGCTTACCATACAAGAGATTCAGTTGTAGAGTATAGGGGTTGAAGTGTTCAAGGAACTTTATGAAGGAGATGCAGACTTCTCAGTGATCTACAAGGTGTGCAAAGAGTTTGAGAATCACTTTCATAGTGAGTATGAAGGCTACACTCTTCAAAATGGATTGTTGTTGAAAGGGAAATAGTTATGTGTTCCAAGGGGATCTGTGAGGGAGAACCTCATCCAAGAAAATCATAATGGGAGTCTAAGTGGACACTTCGGATTGAACAAGACTTTTGATCTAGTGGAGAGGTTCTATTTGGTGTCCAAAAATGTAGAGAGATATATAAGGAGTTATGTAGAGCAGTGTGGGGTGTGTCAAAAAGAAAAATGAACTTCATCAAATGTAGGATTATATCAGCCATTGTCCATCCCAAGTAGACCATGGGATTGCATAAGTATGGATTTTATTGTGGGACTACCTAGGAAACCTACTAGTCTAGACAGTGTGTTTGTGGTAGTGGACAGATTTAGCAAAATGAGCCATTTTGTCCCATGCAAGACAACACATGATGCCAGCCATATTGCCCATTTGTTCTTTAAAGAGATATTAAGGATGCATGGCCCTTTATACTCTATGGGACATTTCTGGAAGACACTTTGGAGAAGGCTAGGAGCCAACTTGTCACATAGCTCAGATTATCATCCTCAAATAGATGGCTAGACATAGGTGATGAACAGGGTACTTGGTAATTTGTTGAGATGTTTGACAAAAGAATATGGACAAAGTTGGGAGAAAGTGATACCTCAGGCAGAATTTTCCTACAAGGATAGCACAAATCGGACCACAGGTAAGAGCCCATTTGAGATTGTTTATGGGTTACACCCAAGGGGTGTACTTGAGTTGAGAGACCTACAAGGTTATGAAGGCATCAGTGGTCATGCTGATGATTTCTCTTAGTCAATGAGAGAGGTACATGAAAAGGTTAGGAAGACATTAATGAAAGCCAATCAGAATTTGAAAGCCAAGAGAGATGAGGGAAGAAGAGATCTGCAATTTAAAGTAGGTGATATAGTAATGGTGTTTTTGAATAAGGCTAGGCTACAAAATGGGATACCTAGTAAGCTGCAGATGAAAAGGATTGGACCTTGCAAGGTGTTGGCCAAGTATGGACCCAATGCCTATAAGGTGGAACTACCCAAAGAGATGTCAATTTATCCAATCTTCAATGTGAAAGATTTGATAAAGTATAAAGGGAAAGAAATGGATGAAGTACAATGCAATACTGAGGTGAACAATGATGTGGGGGAGTTCAAGACTCTGGATTAGATCAAACCACAAGCTGAAAGGATACTGAATTCAAGAGTGAAAAAGAAGACCAGGCATAAGATCTATATGGAACATCTAGTGAAGTGGAGGCAAAAAATAGAGTCATAAGCCACTTGGATAGCTGAAAGTGACTTCAAGAAACATGGAATCAGTGAGGATTTCCTGACACTACAGGTACCCTAATTTGTTTGTTACAGGGGGAAAATAGTGCAGGAGCACCCTAAGGTCTTTGAAAGATCTTTTTGGTTATTTTGTCTTGTAGGTTGGTTTATCCAACCATCAGTTAATAAGGACTATGTTGTAAAGTCCCAAGTATGTTTAAGGTGTGATTATAGTTAGTAGTGATTAGGGTTTTCTAGTGATGAGGTCAAATTGTATCTAGGGGTCTATACCCTTAGAAGTCAACCAAAAGGTCAAAGGGTTTACCAAAACTCCAAAATAGAGTGGAAATCAAGGTTTTGATGTTTTTAAGTGTGTTAAGGTCATTTGATAATTTTTAGGACCAACTTGGGCCATTAGAAGCCACAAGTTGTCATTTTGGCAAAAAATGTAAAAGTTGTCATGACAACTTTTGCAACTTTGCAAAGTTGTCATGACAACATTTCCTAATTTTTAGGACAGGGATTTAATGGTTCCAAAATCCTAACATGAGGGTCCATACATGTGAGGATAAGGTATATAAGGTGGAAAAAACCCTAATCTAGGAGTTAGTTTCCATTTGTGTACGAATTGTGTGTGCAAAAGGACGGATTTAGACTGTATTTTTATGACAGTGCTATGATCCAGTAGTGTAATGGATTGAAATTGCTTAATTAATGGATTGATAAATTTTATGTTGTCATGTAATTACTTATTTTAGCATTTAATTGATCATTTTGTGTGACTGGTGAAGGTTTTGTAAGTTCTTTTTTTTTCACAGTTTCGTTGTCTGGTTTTGAAGCAGTTATGTAATATGCCACCCTCTTGAATTCCTGTGGCCAAAATCCTATGGCCTCTTGGATTCAAGTAGGGGACTCCATGTACATTTTGTATATAGGTTTTGGTTTCATTTTATTTATTGGAATAAATTTTAGCATCAAGCCCTAGGCGAGTGCAAGTGCAGTCTAGTTAGGTGCTTGAATGGAGCAGTAGCAAGAAAGCTTGCTCAGTGGATTGGTTGGATCCAATAAATGGCGACGGAATGTAGAGAGGAGAGTAATTGTTAGTTGTATGCAAGGATAATTTTAGGGGAGGTTTGGAAGTAAATCAAAACAAGTCAAGAAACCAGGCTATGTACATGTTCCTTAAAACCCATGAAAATAGGGGTTTCTTGGAAAACTAGTGTATGGACAGAGTGGGAACTTGAGACCTTGAAAATCCTAGAGTAGAGGAAAAACCCAAAAGGAATATTTTATTAGTTCCCAAGGGTGTTTAGGTATTTTAGGATAAAATCTAATTTTTCAGTGAATAGGATGGCTAATTAGGCCTAAAAGGCTACAAGGCCTTAAGAACTAGGAATCTTGAACCCGATTGAAACTAGAGTGAAAGATACCTAAGATTGGATCTAAGGGAGTTGAAAGAGACCTAAAGAAGGTTAGGAATCCAATCCAAAAGAAGATAGGATGGATAGGAAAATGTTTGACCAAGGCAAGCCATGGATGTGAAGAGTTATGGATAAGGACCTAGTGTGAATTTGAACTTGTTGGAGAGCTCCTAGGGAGTTGGAGGATCAGATAGGAATCCTCTAGTTGGGGTGATAATAGGAACCCTAAGAAGACTAAGAGAAGGTCTAGTAGAGAGAAAGAAATTTCTAGGAGTGGGAGCTCCCCATCAAGATCATACAATGGAAAGGTATAAGCTTGATAAGAATATTGAAAATCAGAAGTTGCAGATACAGATCTTCTATGAGGAATATAAAGAAGAAAGAATAAAGATGAGAGAACTAGTGGATGAAAGAAAATTTATGACATCTCGCTTAAATGAAAATTAATATCATGAAGAAGAGATACCTAATTTGTTTGACTCATCAGGATCTACATCTAGGAATACATCAGACACATCTGAAGGAAGCATTACAAGTCTGAATGAAATTCAATCAACATCTCATAGAAAAAGTAAAGGTACTACAAATTGGTCAAGAGACACTGATGGTAAGGATGATTGATGTTATGAATAATGGTAGAAAATTTGAACAAGAAAGGACATTAGCTATTGATGACAGGAGGAAGATCACTGAAAAGCTACAAGAGAGAGAAACTGAGATACAAAGATGTACTAAACATCATCATGAGATCACCAATAAAATTGTTCTTATGAGTCATGACGAAAACTGAGTGAACATATAACTCAATGGGAAATTGGAATCTATTGGTGAACTAAGAGAAGAAAATGAGAAACTGAAGCATGAAGTGAGGATTTAGCAACAACATAATGATATTATCAAGAAAGATGAAGAGAGTACCAAAAGAATGGATGATTTTCTGAATGGACAAAGAAGAATCGACAACAATACCGGTTTAGGGTATACCGAGCATGAAGAATCATCAAATTGAGCCGATCAAAAAATGTCTACAAAAATCCAAGACCAAAGAAGCAGTCATGAAATCACTGTGGAAAACCAAGCCACACATCAAATGTTTGCAGGAGCAAAGCTAAAGGTATTCCTAAATCCACTTCTACATTCATAGGTAATTGTTATAACTATAACAAGCATGGACACAAAGCATGTGAATGAAGATCCAAGGTGAACAAACCAAAGAAGGAATCCTACATGGAAAAATATTGTTCTACTTGAAAAATGCATGGACACACATCTCATGAATGCATGGAAAAGAAAAAGAAAGCATGGAAGCCAAAAGATCAAGAAAAGGCTTATCAACTGATAAGAGTCGGTAAATCATATGTTTGGGATTACAACACATGGGTAAATTTCACATGTGGTAGATATGGACACATAGCTGCAAAATGCATGAGGAAATGGATAAGAAGGTCTAGGAATTGGACTAACTCTGGAATGACATGCTTACATTTTCATAAGGTCGATTACCTAAGAAAGGTCTGTAGAGACCAAGTGACAGAGAAAAGCACTTTTTATAATGGGAACACTATTGAAGATATCAGGAGAATGAGAAATCAAATGTGGAGGAAATATTCAAACAAAGATGATGCTGAACCAAGCACTACAATTGGTGACACCTCATCCAATTGATCTGGTGATATCACCACCCCCACCTAAGAAAAATAAGTAAGTACAAAACTACACTATACAAAGTTATATTTTACATCAGTTCCAATATTCATTTATAATATGCCAAATTAGCATGAATGAAGATGCACTATGGTATTACTTGTTATGAATTTGTGAATCCGATCTCATCGGTCAATACACACTGAGAATTATTGGTGTACATATAAAATCCAAGTTATTAATATAAACCGAGCATCATCGGTGAACATGTGAAAAGTGCAACTAAGTTATCACTTACCCTAAGCGTTGTATAATCACTAAGGATGAAGTTGGTATAATGCCTGAGAATCATTGTTACCGAGTGGTAGCTAAATAATTTAATGTGCCGCTTAGGTTATTTTCTATAAATAGGGAATCAAAGAGCTCATTCACTCACAAAGAAAAAAATTGAATACATTAGAGCGAAGAAGAGGGACTGAAAGCGACAAGTTTGCAGATTGATTCACAGTAGATTCAAAGATGATTATGGACAGATTTCAACATTTAAAGTGAAGATCACGTAAGTACCAAGACTCACCAAGATCACAGTTTTGGTCACAAGAAGTCCTAATTTCACAAAAAATGGCAACTACATCATGATTCACAAAGATCAAGAATGCGAAGGACAAGAAGGTCAACCTGATCAAGAAATCTACCTGTGAAGAGCCCAAGTATAATTTTTTCCCTGAGGTTGCTTCACAACCTGATGACTGAGGAGAATTCATGAGCATAAAAACACTTGAGAAGAAACTTTCAGTAGATGATAAATATTTAGAACAAGATGTCACTAAGGGATAGTCACCCATGAATGAAGGTGAAATATTGAGTGATTCTAAATCTCCTGAGTCAGATGCAACACCAACCAAGAAGGCAAAGGTTGAAAATGTAACAGCTGCATCAAGAAACAAGAGTAAAACTAACAAAGATGTAGACTCACCACTGGTAAAGAAAGGTAGAGTGAGGACTTATAAGAGAAAGCCTCAAATTGGGAAAACCACACCAAGACAAAGAAGGAGATATATCAGAGGTAAATAGGATAAGGAAGATACTGGGCATGATGAGAAAGAACAAGGAGTTCAAATAGAAAATCTCAAAGTTCCTCATACAGTTGATGAAGTTGTTGAGTCAATCATCAACACCGAGAGCATATCACACTGAAATATTAGACAATGACTAACCTTGTCTCCCACTAATCAGACTAAGATAGAAGAAGCCATAATAAAGGAAATGGTTGCATACAAGTATGTACCAATATAATTCAACAAGAAAATGCCACAAGAGCTTAGTGATAGAATATTAGCAAGATGGACATATTCCTTGCACATAGAGAAATAGATAAGGGAAAGATCCCTAGTCACACTCATGCCACCCAAGTCAATAGTTGAAGAAATTGATGAAACAATGAAGGAGCATGCAAATAAGTTCTCAGCAAAGATGAGAGCCTATAAAGTACTAGAGGGAGGGTTACAAAACCTTAACAAAGAAAGTGATGATACTTGCAATGAAATCTTAAATGCCCCCAAGCAGGTATTGGCTCTTATCGAGAAACCTCACCATGAACAGAAAGAGGTTACACTGAGCCCAGAGCACATCTTTTTAAATGACACCAAGGATGTCAATCCAGTAGATTTGACAACAGAGGCAAGCAAGGCCATGGATGACATACCTCAGATTTTACAATCATTAGGGGATACAACAAATGTTAAAATCAAATAAATAACTCAAATTGATTATGATGATGATCCAAAGAATGATGAAGATGTGAATGTGACCACCGAGCAAGAAAAGGAAAAGGAAACAAAAGATGTTGCACAGGTAAATATACCAGGTCAAATGCCTCTATTGATATGAGCTATTAATATCATTTTAGAAGAAAAGGAGAAGACACTTGAACCTGATGCAAACATACCCGAGGATAAGGATGATGAAGAGCAAAAAGATACAAGTGGAGAGGAAGCACCGAGTGATGCCACAACCAAGGAAACTGAAGAAAAAAACAAAGATGTAGAAAAAGATAAGGTTGATGTAGAGACGTCTAATAGCAACTGACAGGTAAATATCAAGAAGCAAGCCAAAGGCATGACACCTCCCCCACATTCACCGAGGAAAACAGAGCAAGAAAAATAACTTGCAATGGTAATTCATAATCCTACTTCCACTACTCTTAAAAAGAAGAAGAAGAAGACCAAAGCTCCAGTCACATTAGATGAAATTATTGATATACCAGACTGTGATCCTAGAACATTGGATCTAGAGTCACTTACCAAGTATGGAGAACACTGTAAAAGAAAGGCAATTCAGAACAAGATAAAAAAGGAGCACAAGAACTCACAAGTCCTAGAAAGCACAAAATAAATATTATTGTAGATTGCACCTAACACCGAAATTGATCAAAATGCTCAAATACTTGATCAATTAGCAGTTCTGACCGATGTCGTGTTACATGTTAGAATGTAGATGTAGACAAGGTCATTGAGGAACGTGCTGAGCAGAAGTGTCAATACAAGCTTTCAGAGAAGATCAGCCAAGAAGTGGCCAAAAATAAGGTAAAACTTTCTGAATTTGTTACTACAATGGAACCCATAATATAAAAAGTAGTTAACTTAATTCAAAAGTTGTGCACACTAGAACATTTCACTACTAAGCATAGTGAAAAGATAGCCAAAATAGATGAAGATCTTAAGGCTAGTGCACAAAGTCTCACAACCAAGGAAAATCCATTCCAGTTGCATTACGAGAAGAGTGTAGAAGAAAAATGTTTGAGACTAGAACTTCAAAAGGCTGAAAGCAGAAACATAGATGAGGTAACTGAGCTATAGGTTATTTACTCCCGAATCTCACACTTTTGTTGAAACACATGACTTTGGCAAAAGCATTGATTTCCACCCCAGAGATGTTGATGACATGTAACTGATTGAATGTTTGAAGATGTTAAGTTGATCACCAAAATGCAGAAGGATAATGTAAGACATTAAATTAGTTAATGTATTGTATTTTCATTGATGTCAACTTGATATAATCTAATTGGTTATAATAAAAGGGTCAAAGACTTTAGAGAATCAAAGAGATAAATATTATGCTTTCAGTAATGCATAAAAGACAAGCATTCACAATGTGACTTCAAACACCGACGGTCAGTGGACATCAATGGAAAAAGATCAGCGAAAGTCAAGTTACAGTGATCCCCAAGAAATAATACCGATGAGCATTACCGATAATCAGAATTACAAGCATAACCGATGGCTGGAAACACAGTGTAAACCAACGGAGAAGCCCAAGGAGAACTGGAGTGTTGACCAAAGATATCAAAGAGTTAAGACATCAAAATTAACTTGAGTTTAGAAAAGAAAAAATATCTAGCTGGCAGAGCTAAATATCGACTTAACTGGTAGTTATCTTTTTTTCATCAACAAGATAAAGCTAGAGATAAGTAAAGGATTTAAAGCTATTTTGTCCAGTTGGAAAGAAGATCTCTGTGAGATAAAACAAGAGTTTTTCTTTAAATCTAATTGGTGAGAGTTGTGGATCACGCCAAGATCAAGAAAATCAAGAACCTAACAACGGTGATATCATGTCTATAAAAGAGACAACTCAATTCATTATGAATTGTGAGGGGGTGAATGAATGAAAAGAGGATGCTGAAGATAAACTAATGAAGAGAAAATTCATATAGTCCTGATCAATCAAGCTGAGGAAAGAGCTAAAGTTTTCTGTAGACACTGAGAAATAGAGCATAGCATCACTGAGTAGAATCAAGGTGGAGAAAAGGTATAAACTAAGATATATTGATCAGAATAATTTTATGAGATTACAATCGATCTGAAAATCTGCAAGTATAAGTTGTATATGTGAACATATCATACTATTTCAGTGTAACCATTGATTCAAAAAGTCTCTTAACTGATCAGGATTTAAATATCCTTTCTATATTGAGATACATCTACAGGAGTATCAAAAATTTTGATCATGAAGATAGCATGAGATGCCAGATACCTATTGACAAGCCAAGTGAGTGTTTGATCAAGGATGGTAGCATAGCGATGCCCGATATCAAGTGAAAGACTAAAATTTTAAATCATCTAATAAGGTCACACCTAACAATGTGTTTGTAACCTTTAAGAGGGTTGGATCTTCACTGAGCTCACTTCAAAAGAGTGAAAATTTTGGGTTACCAGTCCCAAGTGGTTTTTCCCTTAACAGGGTTTCCACGTTAAAAATCCATGTGTTAATCTGTTTATGAGTCATTACTTTAGTGTTTTTTCATTACACATAACTTAAATGGATTGATCAGTATACTATAGATAATTTACTGTCTTTTGGTAAATGAATAGAGTGCTATTCAGTAACCATACAGTAGAAGGTTTAACAAAGCATTCCGAGCAGTAGTAATTTGATAAAAGTATTTAAAGGCATTCATCTTATAGGACTAAAGATAACTAGAGGCTTAATATTGTGGTACTAAGTTTTTGGGTTGATTATTAGAATATTTTTGAGGCCACTGATTTGCCCCCCACCTCTCAGTTATTACTAACAAATGGTATCAAAGCTTGTGTTCTTAGAAAGGTAGTTTAATAGCTCAAGCAAAAGATCACAAGATGAACATACGAGATGTGCCCAAGTTGAATAAAGACAAATTTTCATCATGGAAAAGAAGAATAAGACTCCACCTATTAGGTATTGGAAATAATATTGTTCAATACTAAGATACTGAATATGTGTTGCCGACAGGACCTCACACTCTTGAGCAATTAAGAGTAAATCATGAGCATAACTGCATGATGATAGAACTTGCATCATCACTCTCCGATGTTGAGTTTGAAGATATTAAAACCTGCACCTCTGCAAGAAAATATGGGATAAGTTGAAGCTAGTACATGGAGGAGATGCCAATGTACTAATATCAAAGGCAGAAAGCCTAAGAGGGAGGTTTGATGACCTAAGGATGAAAGAAGGAGAAAACATCACTCAGTATAGCTGTAGAATCAAAGAGGTAGTAAATGTTATCCAATGAGTTGGTGGTGTACTTGAGGAGGATAAAGTGGTAAGTAAAATCTTAAGAACCATACTACATGTATATGCTATTAGAGTTTTAGCTATTCAAGAAATGATAGCAGTTGCAAACAATATAGTTACTCTAGATAGTCTGATTGGTAGACTAATTTAATTTGAGATGAATAACTTTGACGATAGTGTCTTACCATCTATAGAATCTGCATTCAAATATTCTTTAAAGATAAGTAACTCAATTCATAGACATGTTGTTAGAAATGATAGTGACAATGATAATGAGGATCAAGGACTTGATGAGATTGAAACACTAATGGCCAGAAGATTGCAAAGAGGCAAAGGTAGATACAAAGGTAAATTACCACTTGCATGTTTCAAATGTAAAGAGGTTGGACACTTTTCTGCAAGATTTCCAAACTGAAGAAAAGATGATAGAGGAAATGATAGATCATATGAGAAGAAGTTTGATAAAGGTGATAATAGATATTACCAAAGCAACCAACAATCTGACAAGAGAGATACCCGAGAATACAAGGACAAAGGGAAGAAATCTTGTTACCTAGATGAGAACAGAGCTGATTACATTGAAACTGAATCAGAAGAAGACATTGAGGTGGTATTTGTAGCCATGAAGGATGATTCAGATGAAGATGAAGAAAGGTATGTAGAAACTGCACTCATATCTAAAGTTAGTAAAAATGACGTCTGGATCATAGATAGTGGCTGCACTCACCATATGACCGGTGATAAACAAAATTTTGAGACTTTTGAATATTATAATGGTGGTTCAGTGAGAATGGGAAATGATACACCTTGCCTAGTTGAAGGTAAAGGAATCATAATGTTAAATAACCTGATAAAATGTGAAAATGCTTACTGGGTAAAAGGACTGAATTATAATTTGTTATGTGTTTCACAGCTGAACAATTCAGGTCATAGAGTAGCATTTGAAAATAAGAAGGCAAAGATATTCAATGAATCAGGAAGATTGATTGGTACCGGTGAGCAGACAAAAGTTAACATTTTCTATCTTGATGACACTAACACCACTTGTTTAATGGCTAGAAATGAAGACATATGGTTATGGCACAAAATATTGTGTCATGCAAACTTTGACAACATGATAAAGATAAGCAACAAAAGAAATGTCAGAGGCTTACAGAGCATGAATAAAACCGAGCATATCATGTGCAAGAATTGTCAAAAAGGTAAGATGACAAAGTCTAGTTTCAATATTAAAACCCATACATCTAATGCAATTCTGGAATTAGTCCATATAGATCTATGTGGACCCATGAGGACAAAGAGCTACTTTGGGGATAGGTATTTTATTCTCTTTGTTAATGATTACTCTAGAATGATGACAGTCATGTTCTTAAAAGTAAATCAGAAGCATTTAAGATGTTTAAATGGTATAAAGCAATAGTAGAAAAACAAAGTGAAAAGAAATTGAAATTCTTAAGGTCAGATAGAGGAGGGGAATTTAGTTCAGAAGAATTCACTGACTTTTACAATGAGCATGGAATTAAAAGACAGGTTTCTGCATTGAGAATACTACAGCAAAATGGAATTGCTGAAAGGAGAAACATATCAATTGTTGACTGTGCAAGAACATTGATGATTGAGAAAAGCATCAATCAAAATTTTTGGAGGGAAGCTGTCAGCACTTCTGTCTACACACTAAATAGAGTACAATTGAATATGGACACAAAGAAGACACCCTATGAGCTTTGGTATGGTCATACACCCAATGTAAGTTACTTCAAAATCTTTGGTAGTCAATGTTAGATATTGAAGGATGATAGAAATGGAAAACTTGATGGCAAAAGTGAAGAAGTTATCTTCCTGGGGTATTCAACCAAAAGCAAGGCTTATAAATGTCTTAACAAGTCATCTAACAAAATCATTGAAAGTGCAAATGTGAAAATAGATGAATTTGCAAAAAAGAATGATAAGGAAAGAAAAAAGGAACCAGAAGTCTACAACATGTTTGTTTATATAGAACCTGACACTCTACCTGAGCAATAGTGTCTCACTCCTGAGCATCAAAACATTGCACCCGAGCATCAGGCTGCAAATACCAAAAATCTAGAAAATCCTCAAGATGATGTTCCAAACAATGGAGATGAGAATGAAGGTCAAGAAGATGATCAGAATGATGAACATAGAGCTGAACTGAAACTTGCCAAGTATGTGAGAAGACATCATCCATAGAATCAAATCATAGGAGACAAGAAGGCTGGAACAAGAACAAGAAGTAAGTCACTAAAAACTGGATGTTTCCTTTGTGATTTTGAGCATAAATTTGTTAACACTACACTTGAGAATGAAGAATGGGTGAGTGTTATGAATGAATAAATAGAACAAATTGAGAAGAATAAGACATGGACACTAGTACCGAGACTAGATGACAAGAATGTCATCAATACCAAATGAATATTTAGAAACAAGCTGAATGAGAATGGAGAAGTCACAAGAAAAAAAGCAAGGTTAGTATGCAATGGATATGCACAAGAAGGCATTGATTATGGAGAAACCTTGGAACCCATTTCCAGACTAGAAGGAGTTAGAGTCTTACTTGCTTATGCCACATTTAAAGGATTCAAGGTATACTAGATGGATGTCAAATCTGCATTCCTAAATGGAATACTGGAAGACGAGGTATACATTGAACAACTAGAAGGGTTTGTTGATCCAGACAAGAGAAACATGGTATGTAGACTATATAAGGCCTTGTATGGATTGAAACAAGCACCAAGAGCCTAGTATGAAAGAATTCACTCATATCTCATTAGCATAAAATTTGTTAGAACAAGTGAAAATAACAATCTATACTTAAAAGAAGATACTGATGGTAATATTCTGATTGCTGAAATTTTTGTTGATGATATCATTTTGGGGGAAATGAATTGTTATGCAAATCCTTTGCTAATGAAATTTGCAAGGAATTTGAAATGTGTATGTTTGGGGAGATCAAATTCTTTCTTTTTCCACAAATTCTTCAACAAGATGTACGCATATACATCACTCAGTCCAAATACATCAAGGAAGTGCTAAAAATATTCAAGATGGAAGATTCCAAACTAGTTGGAACACCTATGGCTACCAGATGCATGCTGACAAAAGAAGACAAATCCAATGAGGTAAATCAAACCTTATATAGATCAATGATTGGAAAACTGATGTATGTTATTCATACAAGAATAGATATAGCACACGTAGTTGGAATAGTTGCAAGATTCTCTCCTAATCCCAAAGAATCACATATGACTGCTCTCAAAAGAATTATGAGATATCTGAAGAACACCGAGGACTATGGATTATGGAATAAAAGAGAAGGAAAATTTGAGCTACAAGTCTATACAGATGTTGATTAGGCTAGAAACATTCATGACTGAAAGAGCACAAGTGGAGGAGCATTCTTCATGGGTGATAGACTTGTCACATGGATAAGCAAGAAGCAAGGATGTATCTCTCAGTCTACTGCAGAAGTAGAGTATGTGACTGCTGCTGCAAATTGCTCCAATATTGCATGGATCAAACAATTGCTAGAAGGAATGAATATGAAGATTCTTGAACCAGTAATTATCTATTGTGACAACACCAGTGCAATTAACATTTATAAGAATCCATTCGTGCATGTTAAGACTAAGCATATTTCTATAAAGTATCACTATCTAAGAGAACAAGTGCAAGAAAAGGAAGTGACACTATAATATGTTCAATCAAAGGAACAACTAGTTGAAATATTCACCAAGCCATTATCGAAGGATACATTTGAGTACCTGAGACAAAGACTAGGGGTCCAACCCTTGTCTATCAGTCAGTAAGCTGAATAGGAGGTTGCATCAGCCTATACCAAATCTAAAGATCAGTCATCTTGATGTAAACATTGAGATGTATAGCAACAGATACATCTGTACATAGAAAGGTACAAGAATGCACCAAAAATCAGAGATATTGTATTGCTGATGGACAGGGAAATTCAAGGAATATATTATGTAAAGAATGGAAGATTATCAAAACAATGAGAAGTGTTTTTGTTTGGCATTGTTGTCAAGGGGAGAGATGATTCCATTATCATATAAAGGGAGAGATAATCTCATTGTCATAAAGGGAGAAATTATTTCATCATCATAAGGGAAAGATTATCACATTGATCAGAAAAGATTATATCAAATTATCCATGAAGAGAAGTTCGTAAAAATCAGAAAGAAAGAGTTAATCAATCTTCTAAGGGAGATAAATTGATTACATATGAAATATCCATCTAAGGGAGAGAGTTCAAACAAAGAGAAAGATTGTTGTCAAAGGAAAAAGAGATTATCAAGAAGAGGAACAGTCAAGGCAGAGTACATATCAGAATAGAGACATCAGATGATACATCTATCCAGAGAAAGGATTAAAGATTGAAGACAACCATTCTGCATGAAACAAATCTAAGCTATTTTTGAGCTTATCGAAAGCCAGACATTTTTAATAGTTACATTAGGAAAGCTTGATGAAACTGTATATTTCATATTGTATTAGTGATAGTATATTACGATAATGTATTAGGTTTCCATCAATGCCAAAGGGAGAGATTGATGACATGTAACTGATTGAATGTTTGAAGATGTTAAATTGATCAACGAAATGCAGAAGGATAATGCAAGACATTAAATCAGTTAATGGATTGTATTATCATTGATGTCAACTTGATATAATCTAATCGATTATAATCAAAGTGTCAAAGACTTCAGAGAATCAGAGAGATAAAGATTATGCTTTCAATAATGCATAAAAGACAAGCATTCACAATGTGACTTCAAACACCGATGGTTAGTGGACACCGACGAACAAAGACCACCAAAAGTCAAGTCACAATGATGCTCGAGCAAGAAGACCGATGAGAAAAATCACAAGCATAACCGACAACAAAAAACATAGTGTAAACCAACAAAGAAGCCCAAGGAGAACTGGAGTGTTGACCAAAGCTATCAAACAGTTAAGACACCAAACCTAACTTGAGTTCATAAATGATAAAATATCTAGCTGGCAGAGCTAAATATGGACTTAACTGGTAGTTATCTTTGTTTTCATCGACAAGATAAAGCCAAAGATAAGTAAAGGATTTAAAGTTGTTTTGTCCAGTTGGAAAGAAGATCTATGTGAGATAAAACATGAGTTTTTCTTTAAATCTAATTGGTGAGAATTGTGGATCACGCCAAGATCAAGAAAATCAAGAACCTAACAATGGTGATATCATGTCTTTAAAAGAGACAACTCAATTCATTATGAATTCTAAGGGGGTGAATGAATGAAAAGAGGATGCTGAAGATAAACTGATGAAGAGCAACTTCATACAGTCCTGATCAATCAAGCTAAGGAAAGAGCTAAAGTTTTCTGCGGACACCGAGCAATAGAGAACAACATCATCGACAAGAATCAAAGAGGAGAAAAGGTATAAACTGAGATATATTGATCAGAATAGTTTTATGAGATTATAATAGATCTGAAAATTTGCAAGTATAAGTTGTATATGTGAACAGATCATACTGTTTCATTTTAACAATTGATTCAAAAAGTCTCTTAACCGAGTGGGATTTAAATATCCTTTCTATATTGAGATACATCCACAGGAGTATCAAAAATTTTGATCATGAAGATAGCATGAGATGCCAGATACCAATTGACAGGCCAAGTGAGTGTTTGATCAAGGATGGTAGCATAGAGATGCCTGATATCAAGTGATAGACTAAACTTTTAAATCCTCTAACAAGGTCACACCTAATAGTGTGTTTGTAACCTTCAACAGGGTTGGCTCTTCACTGAGCTCACTTCAGAAGAGTGAAAAATTTGGGTTACCAGTCCCAAGTGGTTTTTCCCTTAACAGGGTTTCCACGTTAAAAATCCATGTGTCAATGTGTTTATGAGTCATTACTTAGGTGTTTTTCATTACACATTACTTAATTTGATTGATCGGTATACTCTAGACAATTTACTATCTTTCGGTAAATTAATAGACTACTATTCAGAAGACATACAGTAGAAGGTTTAACAAAGTATTCCAAGAAGTAGTAATTTGATAAAGTATTTAAAGGCATTCATCTTATAGGACTGAAGATAACTAGAGGCTTAATATTGTGGTACTAAGTTTTTGGGTTGATTATTGGAATATTTTTGAGGCCACTGATTTACCCCCCACTCTCAATTATTACTAACATATGTTTGTTACCGAGAGTATATATGACATGCATGCAAGACTCACATTGGAATACATGACCCTGGAACACCTCCAAGAGTAATGGGAGAAGATAATGGAAGACATTCAAAAATCCCATGCCCACATACTTGACAAGCTGTAAGTATTACAACTTTGTCATTATTTTCAAAAAAAAGGGAAATTATATGTATAAGGGGGAAATATATATGTAAAGGGCAAAAAAATGTGAAAGGTAAAAGAGGGAAATACACAAAGGAAAAACATGTACATACACCATACCGAGGCATGCACATAGGGGGAGTCATTGATAAGGTAAACACTTGGTGTATATATTGAACATTTTAGTTTGCACATATCAGTTTTTGATACTAATGCCAAAGGGGGAGATTGATAATCCTAAAGGATAATAATTGTCATTAGTATACAAGGAAACAATTTTTGGACTATCGGTAACATGAGCACCGAGTGACAGCATACAGACAAGTGCAATGGTCACCGAAACATACAAGCATAGTGAACACCAAAATCAGACTATCACCGATAGAAAGTTTATAGAGTAAACTGAGAGCGCAGTTT
This sequence comes from Thuja plicata, assembly GCA_018584345.1. Lineage (NCBI taxonomy): Eukaryota > Viridiplantae > Streptophyta > Pinopsida > Cupressales > Cupressaceae > Thuja > Thuja plicata. Next base: position 1,110,367 of record MU227509.1, on the reverse strand, counting down.
ACAAAGTAAATAGACAGACAATTTAGAGACATCACCAAACACAGACTACAAATCATACCGAGCACCACTCTACTGAGATAGTTTTATTTCCAAGAAAAGTGGATCTGAGATACACGTCAGAGAAAACACTTCAATTTTATAATTAGCTTTATGCTTAGTTGTAAAACCATTTCTTGAGGAACAATTAAAGCATATGTAATTGTTTTAATCAGTTTAACTGATTGTAAACATGCAAACTAGGAGATCAAGGTCAAGTTGTAAACCTTTGATCACAGAGTTTTTATTGTAAAGCCTGAAACCTAATTAGGTCAATATATTGTATAAATAGATGTAATAATCAATCAGAACATGTTGATTGTAGCTGCAACAGACATCTATGGATCAGACAAAGAGTTTCATGCAAAAGGACATAAAATAAAGAATTCAGTTATGAAGAACAAGATTCAAGGCTACTGAGAAAAACAGAGGTATTAATCAATCACTATAGGTGATACACATATCTTGTGAACTTAAAGGATCTGTATTTAGCAATTCAGGATTGCATACTATCAGGTCAACAAGTATTTTTGACTACTCTCTAACAATATTCACAAATATAATAAATCCTTTAAGAAGGTGGACTTAAGAGTCTTATTGTAAATCTCTTAACCAAGTACACACTTAACAGTGTTGTTAAAATCTCTTAACCGAGTAGACCTAACCAGTCTAAACTGTTACTTAGGTAACAAGGTAAGATCATTGAAAGTGATCACACTTGTATCCTTAATCGACACCTTCCATTCTGTAGATAGTGAAGCTTTGTGGGTTTCATCCCCACCGTAGTTTGTACCTTCTAACAAGGGTTTTCTGCGTTACCAATTCTTGTGTCATGTGTAGCTACTTTTCATGAATGTTTCTATGAATGTTTACATGCAATTAAGTTTATGTTTTGATATTACATGCATAAGGTAGAAAAACAATATGGTCAGTAATGCAAGAACATATTAGTAAAGGTTAAAGTGATAAAATTTTTAAGGGTACTAATTCACCCCTCCCCTCTCAGTACACACCATTCCATTATTCCAACAGTTTATGTATATGTATATTGATGATCTTGATTTAGCTTAGTTTCATTATGCATTTAGTTGATGTGATTTGTATTGTAATCAAGTGATTATGGCCTTGATGTGTTTTGTTATGGTATTCCCTAGTGTAGAGCAAGCCCATATTTTATCTGTATGTTGGTGTTAGCAAGCCTCCCTTGTGCTAGAACCTTGATTGACCTCTTAGTTTAGCTTAAAAATTGATTGCGCCCTTTGTTAGGTAGTCTATCTCATTTGACCAGAGTTTCATTTCATTTGACTAGAGTTTCATCTCATTTGACTAGATTTTAATTATCTCATTTGACAATAGTTTCATCACATTTGACACTTTTTGCATCACATATAAAATATCGCATTTAAATGGAGGGTGCTTCTTGAGGGTCAGTTGGAAATATATTTCAGTTTTGGATACCCTTATATTCAAGATGCCTTCTTAGTCGTAACAGTCTGGATTCAAATACTTCGGGTTACGCTTCACTCATTCTTCTATTTGGCTTCCTGTATTAACTTATCACATGGATGTAGCAGACTCTTTGATGGGCAACTATTGACAAAGATCTAGTCATGATCCGTGAGGTTTGTGGACAAAGTCTGAACTCTCATGTGATGGTGTGAACATGCCTATATCGTTCATGCTTGAGTTTTGGGTTGCTTGGGAGCCTTTGAAAGTGTGTAAAATTCTTCTGTTTGTGCACGATCATGTGATGATTGTTAGTCAGTTCTAATAAGTTTAACCTTGATCTTATGTTATGGTTATTTGGTGCACTTGTGTATGAGATATCTATCCTTATTTACAAAAAATGTTAAGTGCATATTTAACCCCTTTGTTCCAAGGGTTCCTTGGTGGGGCATTACATCAAACTTATTCATCAAAACTAATTTGAATAGAAGTTTATTGACTTTTAACTTTACTAAAATTATTTACATGTTCTGTTATAGATTTTCCTTCCATCATTTTCATATTAAGCAATCATTTATTAGAAATACCTTATTTGATGCTGAAGTTTTCGCATATAACTTATCTAAAATACCCATCAATGCAACAATTATTTTTTCGTTAGATATGTTAAATGCCCATAAATGGAGACAAACACAACTAAATCGCCCACAATGCCCTACTATCCAAAATATTCCAATCTTCATGTAACATTACTTCGGGTTTCTTTGCTTTACCATGTAATCATTGCCACAAATCTTTTTCGCATAAAAATTCCCCAACAATATGTCATTTATAAGCAAATGTATTAGCAATATCGAGAATGTGAAAGCTTAATGATTGGATCATTTATCACACCTATATTAAATGCAGATTAGATTATTTATGATATTTATATCAAAAATAGATTTAGTGGAAATTAAATATTTTATAACAAAAAATACGACCTTTAAATTCATTTTATCACTTTTTTAATAGATATTTATTAATATTTTTATATTTTTAGTGTTGCAAAGCATTATATCAAACAAATATCATTATTATAATTTTAACTAAAAAAGTAAACTTAAAAAATCAAAGATTAAGATGTATCTATTCTACCAAAATTATTTATGATAAAATCCTTACCTCATCTCTTATAAAATTTAAAGCTGTAAACAAGACCTTATACTAAACAAGGCTTTATTTAGATTTAATTATTTTAACTAACATTATAGAAAAATAAGATCTAATCTCATCAAACAATTATTCTAAACCGTATATATAATAATTAAATTATTCTTTATCTCATGAATTTTTTTTTTTGGTTGGAAGCTCAGAAAATATACTTTACTATTTATTTATGTGGCATACCAGAAATGTAATTTTATAAGTTAAAAGCTTTGTCCCATCAGAGTTTACCATGACTCCGGGAAGCTTTGGTAATCTAGGTGGGTATCATATCATGTCCAAGCGCAAACTCCAAATTGGGCAATATATGAAGCTTTGGAGGTACCGTCCCAGCTGTGTAAAAGGCCTTTCATTAACTGTCATTGTAAGCTTTTACATTGCTACTAACGAGCGATTCCAAGTAATTATCTGGGAGTTTGGATAGGTACTCACCCGTGGAGATATTCTCAAAATATATAAATTGTCTTTTGCATATGGCACTTCAACTATAAATAGTAGCATCATTAAAGCGTTTCTCAGTACAAAACAGATTACAGACTAGTGCACAAATGGCGAAGGGAGACGTATCCGTGTATGTTGTGTTATTATTGCTTATTGTCTCTTCTGCTTTTGCTTCTGTTAAAATGCATTGTCTTTTTCCTTTTTTTAATCATTCTTCATCAATATTCAATTTCTAAATAATGTTGAAATGCGTAGTTTACTAAATAGGGATATTTTGGTGTATTGAAGAGTGGATGGTGTATAATTACCAAGGTTTATGTGGGTCTTGGAGCGGTACATATAAAGGGCTATGCGATGTTAATACGCATGGCTGTTACGATACCTGCATTGCTCAAGATCTCGCCGCATTTGGAAGTTGTGTGTGGATTAGTTCAAAGATTCAATTTGCTTGTATCTCTTATAATCCCTGCTAGAAATATAGCTATTCTCTGAATCGACTTCTATCTGTTATAATCTTTCATGGGAGAATAAAAGATTTTAGTTTTTAAACAAGGATGCAAAGTGTCAAAGTTCTTGTCTAAGTTAAATGTAATTTATTGAAAACTAATGAGTAAGAAATTGTAGCAATTGAAGTTTTAATTTTGGACAAGAAATATATTATAGAGTAGCATATGTTACAGCATGACATTAACAACATTGTGTATTTCAAAAAGATTAGATGGTGATGAAGCATATACAAAAATATGTTACATATACAATCTTAGTAGTGACTTGACAGTACACTATAGCAGGAGCGAGTAAATATAGAGTAGCATGTAGTATAGAGTATTGTTGACTGAGTGGGTCAATTTGGATCTGATATAATGGATGTAAAATATGCATATGCAGTTGTTGTTTGATTGACAGTTTTCTCTCTTACAACCAGCATAACTTGTAACTTGATGTAACAAGTAATAGTTTTCAGAATGAATGATATCCATGAATTTTGTTTTTTTGTGTGTTTTTGAGTACCTACAAATTCAGTATCATGGATGTTGTCAATGAATAGTAAATTTTTTGGAGGAGATATTGAATGGAAATTTGTGAATGAAAAAGAATTTTCTTTGCACCATTCATAGATAGAAACTACATAAGATCTCACAAACTCCATCATTGAGATTCAATTATGGAGTTAAGAAAAAATCTAAAAAGCCTACCTGTGTAAAAACATGCCTAAATCTGTTAGGAAAGAACATTGCGGAACACTTTCCACAGTATCAAATTCTTAGGGGAAATTTAATAGGCATGATTATCAATACCAATTTCAGTCATCAAGATGCACAAAAGTAAACAGAGTTAACACGGAAGAATAAACAAGCACATAATAGAACACCAATATTTACATGGGAAAACCCTTACGGGTAAAAAACCCACCACCGAAAAAACCCCAGTCTTCTTTGTATTACAGTAGACAATTTACATACAAAAGACAATGGATTTTTCACATCAGCTCACAGGCTCAGATTGTACAATCCACCTGACATAGCACCACACCAGTTTGACACTCTTCCTTTCTCCGCCTCTATGTTAATTCCTAATGAATCTCGCAAACATGTATACACTCTGCAATTCATTATGGAATTCAATATATCAACCGTCACTTTACAAAATGGTTACTCACACCCTTGGTATTCTCCATCCGACAGTCCCGACGGTTACTCCTCCATCTGATGGTCCCTTCGACATCGGTTCACTCCCTTCACCTCAGAGACTCCCTTTGGCTCGAGTCACTCCCTTCGCCTCGGACACTCCCTTCGGCCTCAAATACTCCTTTCAGCCTCAGACACTCCCTTCGGCCTCAAATCACTCCCTTCACTTTGGAGACTCCCTTCACCTCGGACACTCCCTTTGGCATTGGGTCACTCCCTTCGGCCTCAGACACTCCCTTCGGCTTGAGTCACTTCCTTCGGCATCCATCGTACCAATACCATTGTGTCAGCACAAGCTTCACCATCCGTCTTGTCGTACTGCTTCATTGTCAACTACAACTTCACCGTTGGCACACCATACGGTATCAACACCTCACCACCAACACAAATGGACAGCCGCTGGGTAAAGTCATTTGTACAGTAAGCACCGTACGGTGGACTCACCCGTACGGTGACCACCATATAGTGAACCTCACCTGTATGGGGAGTACGTCTGAGACATATCTGAACAATCTCCCACTTGACGAGGTACGTACTAACACCTTCAAAAACTCCAGGAAAATATGGACTCTAACGCCCATCAATGTTGATATACCACCCGAACACAAAACCATCAGGAACTAGAATATACTGTACACAATTGAGATACTTGCGAAATAGTATCATCTTATTCATGGATGTTCCCACCTTCTACCATGCCACTACCACTGGACACACATAGAAGCTATCCACTGAGAAAAACCATATAATCTATCTCCTAGAGAACCATAACTGCATCTCCCAAAGCACAAAACTCTCAATCCAAAAGCTAATCTAATGTATCAACATTTGTTACAATCATAGCTGAAATAACACCCATAGTAAGTGCTAGCACATCCAACTATACATACCTCTAAGGTATACCAACATGGATTCTAAAACATCACCATATTCAACCTGTTACCTGCAGTCTCAAGCCTCAGCTGCAATACCTGTCACAAACGCGAAGAAGCTCGCACTACACAGGTAATATTAATATGGTATGAATCCATTCAACAACATCACATAGAAGTGAAACAACAAACTTGTAGCATCAAGAACATCAATCAGTACATCAATCATGTACCATGTCCTTCTACGTACACCTCTAAATGCATGTCATACTTCGTGCTGAAACCATCAACCGTTTCAACAAACACATCTCTAATCATAAGAGAAAACATCATCACCATCGTCGCTAAGTATCCATGAGCACCTGTAACCCATCAATCCATGCTAACTCCAAAAGAAGAATAACGACTTCATGAAGCATCAAACAAATGACCAATGTACTCAATACACAACAACAAAAAACAAGATCAATGTCAACGTTCCAACCATGGCCTCAAGAACATAAACATGACAACATGATCTAAAACATCTCAACCAAAGAGATAGCATGCTCCATATGAACATACCATAACATGCCAAATGAAAACATAATCCACACCTTTATCAAAGAACCTGTTGAGCCCTAAAGATGTTAGCATCTTTAGTCACATGAAGATAAACATCTTCAAACAATACTTCAGAAAATGTGAAAACATCCTTCTGCAACATCAGAATCTCACGCCTTCAATATCTGTAATAGTAATGAATATCATCCGCTATGTCACTACCAACAACTCCCACTAAACTGTGGTGTCGATTTACACATGGCATCATGACAAACTTCTTCCACACATCACTACCAACAACTCCCACTGTATGGTGGTGTCGAGTCACACATGGCATCGTGACAAACCTCTACTTATCCTGATGTGCTCGCCATCTCAACCTACAATATTGATTACTCACACCCTGTAAATCTCCCACTATAGAAATGACACAAACAATTTTCTCAAAAGGATAACCCAACTAGCCTTGCTCTAATACCACTTTTTAGGAAAGAACATTGCGGAACACTTTCCACAGTATCAAATTCTTAGGGGAAAAGACAGGCATGATTATCAATACCAATTTCAGTCATCAAGATGCACAAAAGTAAATAGAGTAAACATGGAAGAATAAACAAGCACAGAATAGAAGACCAGTATTTATGTGGGAAAACCCTTACGGGTAAAAAACCCACCACCAGAAAAAACCCATTCTTCTTTGTATTACAGTAAATAATTTACATACAAAAGATAATGGATTTTTCACATAGGCTCACAGGCTCAGATTGTATAATCAACCTGACATAGCACCACACCAGTTTGACACTCTTCCTTTCTCTGCCTCTATGTTAATTCCTAATGAATCTCACTGACATGTATACACTCTGCAATTCGTTATGGAATTCGGTATATCAATCATCACTTTACAAAATGGTTACTCATAGCCTTGGTATTCTCCATTTGACAGTCCTGATAGTTACTCCTCCATCCGACAGTCCCTTTGGCATCGGTTCACTCCCTTCACCTTAGAGACTCCCTTCGGCTTAAGTCACTCCCTTCAACCTTCAACACTCCCTTTGGCCTCGGACACTCCCTTCGCCTTGGGTCACTCCCTTTGCCTCAGAGACTTCCTTCATGTTGGGTCACTCCCTTCACCTCAGAGACCCCCTATGCATCGGGTCACTCCCTTTGGCCTCAGATACTCCTTTCGGCCTCAGACACTCCCTTCTACCTAGGATCAATCCATTCTCCTTGGAGACTCCTTTCGGCCTCGGACACTCCCTTCGGCCTCAGATCACTCCCTTCTCCTTGGAGACTCCCTTCACCTTGGACACTCCCTTCGGCATCGGGTCACTCCCTTCAGCCTCAAACACTCCCTTTGGCCTCAAAGACTCCATTCACCTTGAGTCACTTCCTTCAACATCCATCGTACCAGTACCACTGTGTCAGCACAGGCTTCACCATCCATCTTGCCGTACTGCTTCACTGTCGGCTACAAATTCACCGTCGGCAGAAAATAAACATGTAGATGTGGATAATGGAAGTGTGGACATTGACAATGACAATCCACTATTTGAATATGAAGGAATTGACAATGATAATGGTGCACAAGAACCAAATCAATGTTACACATCTTCAAATTATATGAGAAATGAAGTCCCTTGTAAGGAAGAAAGACAAACTTCAAATTTGAGACCTTCAAGAACAACAAAATGGTTGCTTGAAATCGATGAGAACATAATGAGCAATTCTTATGGCAAGCGATCAGAAAGAACTGTTTGATTGTGGATTTTAAAAAATTTTGATAATTTTTTTTAGCCACAAGACATTGGTTGAGCAATGTCAATTGTTTGTGCAGTTGCTAAAGATACAGAAGATGAGACCTATTCTAGCCAAATTGAAGATTAGTGTGAACAAAAAAAAGGAGAGGAATGCTATTATTGTGAGAAATCATTTTATTGCTCTCAATTCCATTGGGAAGACTACCAAGGAAAAAGACAAGAGATCCGCTAGGAGGGTTATTACAACCTCCTTAGTAAGTCATCATTTAAGAAAGGCTCATTTGATGAGACAAACTTGTGTTGGCTTGAACCTAAATCCTAAAACTTTGGATAGAGCACTTGCAAGAAGAGAAAGACTTGATGATCCTCTTCAAAATGATACATGGGATTATGGTGGGAGAATTCCATGTTGTGATAAGAAGCTTACCGATGATGTGAAGGATCAAATTCAACTATTTTGGTAATCTAACTCAAGAGTGTCACCAAATGTGAAGGATGCCTTGAAGTTGAGAATTGGCATTCGAGACCGCACCCCACATCCAAAACATTATTTGGAGGTGAGTCAAACAATGTTGTTCAAAAAAATTTGTGAGAAACATCCAACATTGCAAATATCAGAAAGAGCTTTTGAAGCATTGAAGCCTTTTTTTTGTGTGCCTCTTAAGATTCAAAATACTTGTTTTTGCAAATATCATGTGGAGTTTTCAATGCATCATGAATTGTTACAATCCATTCATTTTACTTTGCATACTAGTGAAATGTTGGAGGAGTGTGGTGCAAGTGCTCTTCCAAAATCATCAAGAGAATTGCTAGATAATTTTTTATATCCTAGAGATGATGGATGTTTCTTTTATAGACAAGATTGATTAATTGACAAGTGCTTAGAGTGTGGTGGGCTAGTGAAGTTTGTTTCATGTTTTCATGAGGGCTGCGAACATGATTTTGGAAAGACAATTGTCCAAAAAAAGGTATATGAAACCATTAAATATACATTGAAAAGTGGAGGTGAAGGCTCTAGATGTGAGTTGGTTACAAAAGAATGCAATGTAGCTGATTTTATTTCAGATTTCAGGAAGAATATTTTTTACAAGTATGCAAGGCATAGTCACAGGTCTCAGTGGTCGGATCAACAATTCAAGATTTGTTAGGACACTTTCCCGATTGGCACTATTATATTGGTCATTGACTTTGTAGAGAACTATACATTGCAGCCCCAAAATGAGTTTCAAGCTCAATATTACAATTCTATTCAAGTTGCTATTTTTGTGCACATAACATATAGACATCCCCCTGATAGTACAGAAGATGTCTAGAAGATAATCTGAGAATACCATTTTTATATGAGCGATGATAGATCTCACTCTCATGAGTATGTCCAACATTGCTTTGAGAACTATTTTGAGTGGGTGTGGGAAAATGATATTTATATGGATAGACACCTCATTTGGTCAAATAATTGCACAGGGCAATTAAAGAATGCTCGTATATTTTATTGGTTATGTAGAATGCATGTAGAGAGAGGTGTACATCATATTCAGAGTTTTTTTGAGGTTGGTCATGGAAAAGGGGAGCATGATGGAGTAGGTGCATGTCTAAAGAGAGATCTCGTTAAGCATAAATTGAGTATTTTAGGAGTATAAATCCTTGATGATCGTGCTATTGTTGATTTGTGTACATCAGCATTGCCACAGGGGGGACTCTTGATTCAGCATAGATTCTTTTGGTCGGTGTAGTTGGGCACAATTGGAGATAGGTTGGATTGTCAAACTGTGAAAGATTCTTCAAAAATGCATTCATTTCAATGCTTAGATGCTAGTACATGGACCATTTGGACACGAGAGTTGGCTTGTTTTTGTTTGAGGTGTCTTCAATATGATTGGGATCAATGTGAGTCAAGTGAGTGGGTCGATATGTGAGTTCCACATTATCTAACTCTTTTATCTGTCATAGTCTCTATAATAAATTATAACATGGATTGTGTTAGGGATTTTTCTTGTATCAACCACAATGCTTGAAATGTCTATTTGAACCCTGTACCTTCTAATTCTGATTCAGAGACAAGAAAAGCCTAATTGCTAAGGACTGGATAAGGTCCTTCTTTGTTTTTGAGTTCCACAAATACTCAGGCAGGTTTTACCTCTTAAGATTGTTGTTTACACAGTATTTGTTGATGTGGACACTGATTAGCTATGTATCTTTATTAGACCAACTTATGAATTATCTTGCTGATGACCAAGCATAACCATAAACAAGATATTACCATACAAATCATAGTTATAAACATAACAATAACCAGTGATACAAGGATTCTCATCCTTCTTCCTTTTCTTGTAGGAGGGATAACCTAGTTGATTCACTCTTCAAGGAATCAATAATATGGACAGTGTCCCGCTGACAGAGGTCCTTCACAAGTTCAGCTTGTATGTTCTTAGTAACAAAGTATTTTAATTGATTCAGTTTTGATAACTTGGAATATCTCAGACACAGATAGATAATCAGAGTGTTTCTGGGCCAGTGCCTATCCTTTGGGTTGTAGAGTCAATAATAAGCAAAGGTATCACAAAAACAAAACACACTGAACTACCTTACAGCTCAAACAATTAGGATAGGTTGCCTTACAAACTATCCTGTCACCTCAAGACTATTGTATCAAATCCTTAAACAAAGCAGTATGCTCCTTGAAATTACTTACAAAATTTAATTCTCTCCTTGAAAGAAACTTGTAAACAATTAAATGGTTACCTTATAACCAGAG
>MU227509.1:1051440-1062516 GCA_018584345.1 Thuja plicata | reverse complement strand
ATGAATCTTGCAATCAACATTTTGGTGCTCTCAAAAGTATAGTGCACTAGATGGCTAATGGAGAATGAAGATGTAGTATGAAAATAATACATACATACAACACATGGAAAAGATATAATATGAAAATGAACATACATACATAAATACAATGCATGACAAAGATATAATATGGAAATAATACATACATACAACACATGCCAAAGATATAATATGGAAATGATACATACATAAAACACATGAAAAAGATAAAATAATCAGAAATGAACATGTAGATATGTATATATGAAATATTTTTGTACAAAATGTGGCACATGTCATCTCCAAAAATTTACAAAATCATACAATATGGCATACGCCATCTCAAAATGTGCCATATGGCATCTCAACATAAGAAGTTCAACTACAAATGTTTCTAGGACATCCTATTCTACTAGTGGATGATTAAAGCAAAGTCTCTTCGAACTACTCTTTGGCTCTAATGGATCCTGCATTCAAACAAAAAAGTGAAACCCCAAGTTAGATTACTTAGTTTATATGGTTTCTATAAATAATAAATAAAAATTTAAAATCATAGTCAACAATAATAAATAATTTTTGAAAAAATTGAACTCTCATGTACCTCACCTCTATGTCTCCTCATGCGGTCAAGAGACCTAATATATGTCCTTGGTAGCGAAGGGACAATGCCACCAATGTTGACTCTGACCTGTATATATGTTTGCGAACATGAGATTGATGTATGACTTATACTATTTAATGTTAAATCCTTGGTAGCAAATACATGTTTTAAATATAACTGAATTAACATTAAAACTTACCCGTGTTGAAATTTCTTTAGGAAATCTTGGTTGGGTCATCAATGATACAAACCCTTGGCATGGTACCTCCCTCAAACTAGGGGTGACCTAAAAAATTCAAATAGATAAGTTTCATACAATCATGACTTGATTATATTAAATATATACTTGATAGTAAACTACACCCAAATAAATTTAGAAATATACGTACTGTGGGGCTATCACTGCGAATTGAGGTGCCCGTGACTCTATCATGGCAATCTGGTCTCATGACATCATCAGACACCACCCTCTGTCAAATAAAACATGTAATTAAAAATGACTACACACAATTGACAAGTATACATGTATGCTTAAATAATCTAAAATACTTATTTACCTTCCCATTGTCAACACCAAATGTCTGAACCCCCTCACATTGCCCCCCAGTGGAAACTGGTGAAACCTGCATCAGTATGTAATAAGATGATCATAAAAATTATAAAATATATGTATACACTATTATAATAAAAGGAAACCAATGAGTAAATTAAAATGTATGTATTGTGGAAGTGTCAAGGCCAAATGAAATGGCTGAAAGCATAGACCCCTCCACCTGTGCCATATCCTCCTCTGTCATCAATTGGACATAAATGAAACACATAAAAAAACATAAGTGGGCAATCATTATAAGAAAATTCTATTAAAAATATGAACGTTTAAAATTAAAGACAATGTAACAAGTCAACTGTTTACTCTTAACATAATAGAAGGAGTCCATGGCTCTGTATGGCCCTGATGCACATCTCCATGGGGTGCTTCAGTGCCTATAGTGTTCTATGTATTATCATCTACCTTGAACACATATTTATATGCATCATTATCATTCAGGGGATAGAAGCATATATTCTTGCACATAACGCAAGTATGAGGCACACAAACATGTGAGCTCATGGAGGATGTAGAAGGGCCAGAAGCATCAGTATGAGAAGGAAACAATGTCGCACTCTGCCTAACCAGTAGATCACTCAAGGTGTGAATGGCTCAAATAGTCTATGAGTTGGCCTCAATAATAATGGCAAGATGCTGCACTGTAGGAGGTGGTAAAATCTCGAGAGGGGGTAATATGTGCGGGATTTCACCCGTTGTGCCCCTCTATCCTATGGAGCACCTAAGTCTACGCCCTAGTTCTATCTCATGCTCTAATAATTGGCTTTGTGACTAAGCACAAACTCATCATACAATTTTCTTATGAAATATAATGGGACATCCAAATTGTTGTGGGGTGGTCTATCAAAAAACATCTACCAGCGATCCCAAAAGTTGTCACATATTGCATCATTTGTGCACCATTTAATTGACAACTTGGTTTTTTTAGGGTCCACTTTTAAACTAGTTTTGGGATCAAAAAAAATGTTACATATGTCATGTTTTGTTATATTTAGATCCATAACTTGATCATATTCAATCCCATCATCAAATTGGGCATGTATGGATTCACGCCAAAGAAGTTCAGCATTGTGTTGTTTTGTGAGTTTCTCCATGCTTTCAATAATGGAGTTCAGCGTGGAAAACATGGGGTGCAAGGTGGGGATATTCCCATATGTGTTCTAATATCCTCTAATCTAATTTAGATTGTCTCCTGTGAGATCCTGTAGTGGTCGAGGGTTTGAGAATGGTTGGTCTTCTGAAGGCGGGGGATTGTTTTGAGGTGGTTCTGGATTGTTCATGGACTCATTGGGAGGGTTTTTAGATTGGTCTGAATCCATGTCTGATTCAAAAATAATAAAGAATAAAGAATATCAATTTAAACCCTCATTTTTATCATTTCAACTCTAGTTTATAATCAATTTTAAATAACAATAAACAATATAATTTAAACTCTAGTTTTTTTTTAAAACAACAAATTTCAATCCAAAAAAAAAAAACAAGAATGAAACTATTAAAATTCACTTACCTATGGACTATAGCAAATATGATATTGGATCCCTATTTGATATACGATATGAGAGGCTTAGTCTTGGATGCTTCAACCTTTTGACAATGAAAATGTTAAACGCAGCCACCGGAAATAATATATTGTTACTGATGAATATCGGATATCTGATAATATTGGATATCCAATAATTTTGGATATCTGATATCATTTTATATCCAATAATATCAGATATAAAATAATGCTTTAGATTTGGATTTTGGCTTGGCCAGGTGTACTGACACCCAAGCCTACTCAAAAGTCAACAAACTTTTGGGTGTGCTTAAATGGACGAGTGAACAACTAATTTTTTCACATCGCCAGTTTTTGGCATACCATGATCCTGCATAGACCTATCCCAACATGAGGTTTCTGATGAAGCTAAGATCTTGTTGGATAATCTGGATATTCCCCTGGTGATTGTTGAGAATTTCCAGCAAGGGCTCTTTGATGAGCATATCTAGAGTCCCTCAAATAATGAGAACATGGAAATAGAGAATGAAGATAGGTATGTTGATGGTGAAGGGGAAAGAGAAGATATGGAGAAGGATAATTATTATGATGCATTTGAGGAGGAATTTGATGATCAAGAATCTACTCCCAAGGAGAACTCAACTAAGGTGGTGGTTTCTTCTGGTAGATTTATGGAAAATTATTTGTATGTAAAGCTAGATGTTGCATTGGGAGCTATCATAAACAAACTAACTAGACTAGGAAGTGACTAGCATGTTAAAATTTTTGGTTAAGATTTAGTAGGTAAATTGACTTATTCTTGGCTTCAACATGTTTATTGTTGTGAATAAATGACTTCTCTTGGAGTGATGAACAACTCCTACTTTTGGTTAGGAAAAGTTGGAGAGAGTAATAGATGGTAAGAACTATTGGTTAAAATAATTTTCTCAAAGTTTCTAGCTAATATTAGATTATCATGATTGGTTATTATATGTAGTCAGGTATAGGGGTTGACTTTGAACCTGTTAGTTGCTAAAGCTAACAAGATAAATTAAGTTGTAAATTGAGTTTTGAGACATGATATCATGGGTTGAGGACAAGGGAGAGAGCTGAGTATTCACAATAGTTGAAAGGAATTATTACTCCTAATTTTTTAATATCTTTATTTGAGGCATATGTGTTGTATTCTTTTTATACTCTCATTAAAGCTATCTTCCTGTTGTGGTTTTAGTATTCATCCTTAATCAAAGCTAACATTTTCCTTTAGTTTTCTTGGATAATGTAAGTTGTGCAGAATAAGATAAAGGATAACCCTTCATGATATTGGATGAGCCTTTCAGTATGATCTCTTTGAAATGTCAATGCTTCTCAGGATACTACTAGCAAAATGCATAGATGGTCTTTAAGGCAGATGGATAGTTAATTATTTTTAATCAAGGAGTGACTTAGACTGTCACATTCGATTGTACTACTATTTGAGAATCATGTATACTTTTCTCTTGAGACAGGAAATGGGTTACTTTGATGTAATTTTTCTTAGCTTTTAGGATTGAGCTATGACTGGAGGTTTTCTTCCTAGTTATTTTTGCCGGTATGTTCTTTTGAACTAGGATTATTGTAATTTTTTTAAATAATTAATAAAATATTTTGGCTACGACCCTTTCCTTTTACAAAAGAAAGAATTTTTTTTTGACAAATCTAAGTATTCAATGGAATACAGAATTGAATATAGTATACTTTTATTTAAATGTTACTAGAATCTGGCTCAAACTTTTTCATAAGACCAATCTTTATGAGATGCTTAGATTTTTGTAGTGTTTATTTAAGAAATATTTGGATGGTTATCAAATATTATTAAAATTAAAATAAATTAATAACTAAATTTTTATGATTATTCAACATTTTTCTAATTAATTAATTATTTTTTGATAATATAAATCTAAAAAAGTATTTGTATTTATATATATATATATATATATATATATATATTAGTTTTATTTAAGGAATTATTTTAGTTTTGTATTGAAATCTTTTTCTTTTTATAAAAGTGACTGAAGTTACTAAAATTTTATTTATTTAAAATATGAAGAGTACACAGGAGAAACATCTTGAAGAAAGTAGGATGTGCAGATTGTGAAGTGTATAAGTCCCATCTATTATAAGGAAAATATTCCAAAGTTTTATTTAAGGAATTATTTAAGTTTTGTATTGAAATCTTTTTCTTTTTATGAAAGTGACTGAAGTCACTAAAATTTTATTAATTTAAAATATGAAGATGCAGATTGTGAAGTGTATAAGTCCCATCTATTGTAAGGAAAATAATCGAAAGAGAATTGAATTAGAACCACCCACCACCTCCCATATTGGTAGTGCCAGTGGTATACACAATATACAAAAAATAAGGCAATCTGCCAAGATTCCAAAATACCATCAAAGACTAGCCATCAATATCTCTCATAGAAGAAGAGGAAGAATTAGAAAAATAACCAGACATCTAAAAAATTGAGTTGTGGGTGCTAGTATGAGGTGGGGAGAACCATTCTCCGATAGAATCCAAAGAATATTAAACTCAATGTATCCACCTCTGAAGGCTCATTCCTAGATGACAAATGCAATGTATCATTTGAGTGATCAACTTCAACAGGTAATGAAGAATCATAATCAACCCCCTCAATAGGAGCAATGTCTTGCAGTGGGGGAATTGCCAAGACATCAAAACCTTCAAAATCATGAGGATGGTCCGATAGAGTGTAGATTTCCAACAACCGATTAAGTGCATTTGACACAATTATGAAGAGCAAAGACTTTAAGAAATCTACTAAATTATTTAATAGATCCTAAAATTTTTCCATCATGCACACTAAATCTAACAACAAAAAACAATTCTTGAAGAAAATACCAGTCATAAAGCTAGAGAAGCTGATAATGCCACCAATGGGAAATGCCCCATTACATAAATTATGAGAATTAAGGAAAAATAAAGCATATCTTTGTCATATAGAGATGAATTAGAAAAATTAATAGCAATTGAGTGAACAAGTGGAACATCAAGAAAGAGATCCATTAAAATAATGAGAAATATTGATGCAACTTCGGTAAATAAAGGAGAGGCATTAGAATTGAACCAAATAATTACCAATAAAATTTTAGACAACATCCTTAATGTGGGAACAATTCAAAGTGAGTACCAATGGAAAATTCTCGTTATTATACTGAGCCTCTTCCCTTACCTCCCAAGAGCGTTGTAGTAGATTAATTTTTAATTCCATGCTAAGAAGTCAATGTTAACAGTAAAAGTAGAATGAGATTTGAGAATGCTTTGTGTGTGGGTTTGTAAGAAGGAGTGAAGTAGTTTATTGACTTCATCAACTTGCTCTCATTGTGAGATCATTCTCTCCCATTCTCTCTAGTTTTTCATTATTTTTAGAGTTTTGTTGTATTTTCCATTTCCTATTTTCTATATTAGTCTATTTTTATTATTTTAATCATCTGTCCTATTTTCTATCTCACCTTTTGTTCTCTATCCATATGGGACATACACACTGTTCAAATATTAGAAAATTTGGATGATGGTTGTGTTTGAATTGATGTCAATATAGTAGAATGATTGATCAAAGGAAGAAATTGGAAGAGTTGTTCTTGATGCTAACTTAATTGTTACAAGTTGGTTTGTGGAGTAGGACAATAAAAGATCCGGTGAGAAGTGGATATTAAAGAGATGAAGTTGCACAATAGAGGAAGCATTTTGGACATGTTTACTATGTTTATCCAAAGTTATAGAAGGTTTCATGATGATTTGGATAGGTAACCAAGTTACAGAAAGTGACCTGCAGACAGGGTGACAAACCGTGTTAACAGAAAGACCAAAAGAGGTTTGGTGTGCATAAAATAATGATAATTTCATGGAGTAAACCTAGGTGTGTGTTGGATACATACTAAAGTGTCTTCAACTTAGATGGTTTGTACTTTAGAGGTCTGTAAGGTATAATCTTATTATCTCAGAGGTTTTTTGACATTGTTCTTCAAGTGTGATGGAAAAGGGCTGGAAAATCTAGTGGTTGTGGTGGATTTGAATGTTTGAGTGTTTTTCATGATGCTATAGGATTTTCTTAAAGTATGCGATTGATGATTTGGCAATACACATGGATCCAAAGGATAAAATTGGTGGAATCTTTTACATCAATGATAATATTTTTTATTATTGTTCATATTCTTGGCCAACTTAGTTGGTAAATCGTGTTGCACAAGTACTAAAATGTGAAATCTGGGAGATTTATATTCTCAAGGAGGTATTCATAGGAGGTGGCTATGATTTAGCGGTCAGAGATGGATTTAAATGAATAAATTTGGTGCGTTGATTGAAGAAATGGTGAACTAGGTTTTTCGGACCTATTTCTTAGTATAAAATGATAAATTAGGGAAAATTCAAGGTGCAAATCATGGATGTGGAAGCTAGAAGTGTATGGCAAAGAAAGATCTTGATTTAGTGGGAATCAAAAGTGTTTCAAAAAGGAATTGAATAGAGATGTTCATTGTGCTACATTGGAGCTATATCAGACATGAGGTAGATGTCACTTACATTATTCACAAAAAGTTTGTATGGATCATTGTAGTGATTAGATTGTAAGGTAGTGAGCCTTCCTCAGGGTTATAGCTTGAGGATTTTTATTTGAGTAGTGAGCTCTAGGAAGTGAGCCTAAATGCATGTGTATTCCCCATATATTGTAATAAGGTTATACTTATAACAAGGTATTTTCTTATTGTGGATAATCAACCCCACTATGGGTTTTCTCCTAACAAGGTTTCCACGATAAAAATCTTGTGTCAACTTTCGTGGATGGATTTTTTATTTGTATATGCATGAATGTTTCATACTCCACTTATTCAAATTAGATTTAAGGGTACACAAGTTAGAGGGTTTTGAGATTTAAGGTTTTGAGGTTTATGCCACACATGCATCTTTTACCTACAAAATATATCTTTTGTGCCACACAGTGTACTAGTGTCCAAGCATCACGTCTCTCTCTCATCTCTTGTCATTTTTTTAGTATTATTTTATTTTACCTATTACAACCCCCTTCACAAATTCCCATAGATCCTCTACCATTCTATTTTATTAGAAGTATCGATCATCAAAGATGATGTCCAACACAATGGAGGGAAGAGGTATGTATGCCTTCTTAGTTGAAACCCTCTTGACAACTCAATTTGGATTTGTTTCTTGTTTGTTTGAAAGTCCTAATTCCTTCCTCTATGAAGATAACATCTTTTATCATTTACCATACAGGAAATTATTTTAACTAATTCATCAGTGACTGAGCACGTCCTACGAGTATAGGAGATCCATCTAAGGCTATAATATTCATTTATTGTTTAGTCCATGTATTTTTAGTTTTTTAGTGTTTCTCAACATATATGTTATTAAATTGTATTGATTTTGTTTTACTTGTTGCAACCCCCTTCACGACTTCCAACAAATCCTCCACCTTTCTAACTATTTCTAACTATGTGATATTGCTATCAGGATTCGACTATGTAATTTTCAAGTCAAACTCATTGACCCATGTTTCATGAGTAGAGGTTCACAATAACCAATCTCTGATGAGAATAAATGGAACACTTAGCACTCATTACATCTAGGTGATGCTCACAAAGGTGAAGCATCAAGACTTCTCAGGAGGTCACCCATCCTAGTACTACTCCAACTCAAGCACACTTAACTATGGATTTTCCTCCATGGATAAGACTACTTTTCTTGCAACCCCATTTGGAAAACCTTAATAAAGTGTTATACCTTATGAACCATTCATTAGAAATCCCCATAAGCTCATCAATTGGTAAGTAAGAGATATTTTACATAACAAGTCAAATTGTGATATTTCTATCAAGATTCAATTGTGTAGTTTTTGAGTCAAACTCATTGACCCATTTTTCTGAAAGAAATCAAAGTGAATCTATATATTTGCTACTCATTTTTAGAATTGATCCATAAAATAAGTTATTAGAAAAATCTACATAAAATAAAGATGTGAGTTCCCAAAACTAATTTGGCATAGAGCTGATGAGGAAGCTTTTCTACAAATCTATTAACCAAATAGAAGATTGAGTTGAAATAAATGCAAGTAAATCTCCTCTAATATTACATTGATGTAATGCTAAGTACACAAATTAAAAGTTGGGAATAATGGAAGCACTAACTTTTATGATTAGCATATTACTTGAGAGATCCACATCTATGAGTTTGGGGAAATCATTTCAAATAAAAAATGATAAATTTCAATTTAAGATATTGTGGGACAAATAAAGATATTCTAGGTTAATTATCTTAGCAAAGGAAATTGGGATCAGACATCTTAAAAAGTTATTCTCCATAACCAACCACTAATTCTTGATTATCATTTGATTACCCATTAATCATGTATACATGGGATAAACAATGAATAACCTTGAATTGGACCAACCCAAGTCCCAATGAGGATCCACTTGTCATATCTATTACTTAATTATTATTTTTATCTAGGTACTTGGGGAAATCTTCCTCTTTTTAATAAATTTTAATATTCAATTCCCCATGTCTTCTGGAGTATGGGATATGATAAATTTAGCTTTTTGAAATCCTTCCAAGGTACCTATCTAGTACCATATCAAATCCTATCCATTGACTAATTTCCATGTCCAATCCCCACATTGATCCTCCTATATGGAGTCATATTTCCATCTTATCCCTTCTTGCCACTTGTTTGATCCTCTTTTATTGAGACCACTCATCAATTTTGAGCCCTTGATGAATTGCATCCTGACCCTCCAGCAAGTCCTCCAAAAATCTATAAATTTGAAGATTATTCAAACCATTTTCATTCACTTTCATGAATGCAATATTATGCATGTTTGAGAAAATATATTATAACATCCTGAACAATCTTGACATACCACTTTGATTATGTAACTAGGAGATTAATATGAGTTTTTTTGGATGTTTGTATTTTCTTTACTCTTCTGATAGCCTTATCGTTAGTGTTTGTATTTAATTATGATAGATCAACTTAGTTTATTGTGTTGTTCATTTTTGTTACATTATATTACACATATCCATGTGTCCCATCCAAAATTCCACCTCCATCACTCCATACATATGATATCCACATAATATTTATCCTAAATCTCCTCATCTTTCCTCTTTGTCAGTCCTTCAAATTACAAATGTATTTTCTCTAATCTAACCATTTTTGTCCAAGCATCACATCTCAATCTTCATCAAATACTACTACTACATAAAATCATTTCAAAGAGTGAATAAATGTAAACACCTAAAATTGACATATTGTCAATCTTAATTATTTCTTCTATTCTATAATTGATTATTAAAATTTGATCAATTATTCGTATTCTTGACATTTATATTAATTAAACAATATTTTTATGATAATTAATATTTTTTTCTCATTCCATTCAGGTAATCCTGCCATCATATTGTATTAGTAGGTCAAAATTTTAATTGGTTCATTAATATCAATCTAATATGAACTTTTTCTTAGTATATCTAATGGAGGAGTAGTATTAAATGTAATAGAAACAACCTTAAATGTCTATCACAACAAGCATTTGGTAGATAGACAAAGAGTGGATCATTGTATTGCTACATCTTTCAAAAAAGAAGATTCATTGTTTTTAAGACTGCCTTATTGATATATAGTGTCTAAAAAGAATTTATAATTACAAAATTATATTCATATAAACATTCAATCAAAAGGATGACTATTGTGAGAAACAAAGCTAGGGAGCATTAGAACTATTATGTAGTCATGAAGAAATTTATAACAATCACAATTAATAACAAACATCAAACATGACATCTACAATCATAATTGATTATAGGGTGTGTGCAAGAAGATGAGTCCACTTGACTAGGAACTTTTTACCTTAGTCATTTTTTCTAAAATCGGGCTTCAACAAACGGGGTGACGTTATAAAATAACGGGGTGATGTTTTAGTAAAGTGGGGTGACGTTTCAGTTCGGGACCCCGAGCCATAATTCAAATTTTCACCCCGTAAGAGATGGGGTCCCGAAGCTAAACGAGGTCGCACTCGAAATGGGGTGACATTTGGAACGCTAACCCGTCTCAAAATGGGGTGACGTTTCATACGAGACCCCATTTCTAAAACTATATTTTTTTTTTTGGCATTTTCAGCTGTCGTGATCCCGCTCCAAAGCTCTACCCTATTTTGTTTGAGCCAAAAATCCTTCCGGTGATCATGTTTTCAAATTTTTTTTAGTTTTGTTGTCATTTTTTTTTTAGTAGTTTTAACTATTTTCTAATCATATTTGTTGTTGTTTTTTCCTTCAGAGTTGCAGCTCCTTAGTTGCGATCTACA
>MU227509.1:931138-975749 GCA_018584345.1 Thuja plicata | reverse complement strand
TCATCATTCTAGAGTAATCATCAACAAAGAGAATAAAATATCTATCTCCATAATAGCTCTTTGTCCTCATAGGTCCACATAAATTAGTATGGAGTAATTCTAGAATATCATCAGATGTATGGGTTTTACTTTTGAAACTAGACTTTGTCATTTTACCTTTTTGATAATTTTTGCACATGATGTTGTCCGTCTTTGTCATCATCGATAAGCCTCTTACATTTCTCCTTTTGCTTATTTTCATCATGTTGTCAAAATTCACATGACACAATCTTTTTTCCACAACCATATGTCTTTGTTTCTAGTCATTAAGAAAGTGGTGTTAGTACCATTCAAATAGAATAAGTTACCTTTAGTCTGTTCACCGGTACCAATCATTTTTCCTGATTCATTGAAGATCTTTGCCTTCTTGTTCTCAAATGCTACTCTGTGACCTGAATTATTCAACTGAGAAACACTCAACAGATTATAATTCAATCCTTTTACCCAATAAGAATTTTCACATTTAATCAGGTTATTCAACATTATTTTTCCTTTACCTTCAACTGGACAAGGTGTATCATTACCCATTCTTACTGTACCACCATTACAATACTCAAAAGTGTTAAACTTTTCTTTGTCCCTGGTCATGTGGTGAGTGCAACCACTATCTCTAATAAAGATGTCATTCTTTCTAACCTTAGATATGGTGTAGTTTCTACATACCTTTCATCTCCATCTAAATCATCCTTCACAGCTACAAATACCATCTCGATGTCTTCATTAGGTTTGGTGTCAGTATCTTCATCTTTGCAAGCAGCTAGGTAGTGAGCCTTCTTGCCTTTATCCTTGTAGTCTTGGGTATCTCTTCTTTCTGATTTTCAGTAACCTCTATAATCTTTGTTATCACCTCTGTTAGATTTCTTCTCAAAAGATCTATCATTACTTATGTCATCTTTTCTTATGTTAGGACATCTTGCAGCAAAGTGTCCAATCTGTTTACAATTAAAGCATACAAGTGGTAACTTTCCTTTGTATTTACCTTTGCCTCTCTGCATTCTTCTAGCCATAAGTGCTTCTATTTCATCTAGTTCTTCTTCTTCACTTTCACTTTCATTGTCTCTTCTAGATGAGTGTCTATGACTTGATTTGCTTATTTTCATAGAAGACTTAAATGCAGGCTCTAAGTTTGGTAAGACACTATTGTCAAATTTATTCATCTCAAATGAAATGAGTCTACCAATTAAACTATCAAGAGTAACTATATTGTTTGCTACTGCTCTCATTTCTTGAATGGTAGAAAATCTAATAGCATATATAGGCAATAAGGTTCTTAAGATTTTACTTACCACTATCTCCTCTTCAAGCGTACCTCCAACTCCTTGTATAACATTGACTACTTTGTTTATCCTTGTGCTGTACTATGTGATATTTTCCCCTTCTTTCATTTTGATATAATCAAACTTTCCTCTAAGGCTTTCTTCCTTGGCTCTCAGAATATTTGTATCACCTCCATGTACAAGCTTCAATTTGTCCCACATCTTCTTTGCAGTTTTGTAATCCTTGACATCTTCAAATTCAACATCAAAGAGTGAGGAAGAAAGCTATATAACCATGCAGTTATGCTCATGCTTCTCTCTCAATTGATCTACTATCAGTACTCCTGTACGCAACATATATTCAGTATCTAGGAATTGAGTAACATCATTACCAATACTTGATAAGTGGAGTCTTATCCTACTTTTCCATGAAGCAAAGTTGTCTTTGTACAACTTGGGCACATCTCATCTGTTCATCTTATGATCCTGACTTAGGTCTTGAAACCTTCCTTCTAAGAACACAAGCTCTGATACCAATTGCTAGTAATAACTGAGAGGGGGGAGTGAATCAGTGGCCTCAAAATTTAACCTTCAACTATTTACCACCAATCAAATAAACCTAAGATTATTAAGTCCCTACAAGATGCATGCCATGAAATACTTATAATGATTAACTTTCTATCGGTTTGTCTGTCCTTATTCTCCTTGATTACCAATAAGAAGTAAAACTATTTACCAAAACTCAGTAAATAAGCAGAGTATACCAATCCATCCAGAAATGCATATGTGAAATGTAAAATAGTAAAGTAATAAACTATACACACATAACACATGGATTTTAACGTGGAAACCTTGTTAAGGGAAAAACCACTGGGACCGGTACCCCAAATTTTCACTCTTCTGAAGTGGGCCCTATTAGGAGCCAACCCTGTTAAAGGTTACAAACACACTATTAAGTGTGACCTTGTTAGAGAATTTTATACATAGAGGTTGTCACTTAGTATCAAGCATCTATTGCTACCATCCTTGAATCAGCCTCCTTCTTAGACTATCAATAGGTATCGGGCAATTCCAATGCTACTTTCATGAATCAACCTTTTTGGCACTCCTTGGGATGTACCTCAATATATAGAAGACTGTTAAGTCCTACTTGGTTAAGAGACTTGATGCTTCAATGGTTAAACTGAAATATTATGATCTGTTTATGATGCAACTATGAATTCTATATTTTCATATCTATTTAAGTACATTACCTCTCTAATCAATGCATCAATTCAATTCTTTGTGCTCCACACTTTCTACTCTGTGATGATGTGCTTCACTGTTCGTCGATGTCTGCAGAATTATTTAGCTCTCCTTTATCTTGATTGATCAGGACTGTATGAAGTTCTTCTTCATCAGTTTATCTTTAGCATCCTCTTTCTATTCACTCCCCTTCCCATGCATACGGAAATGAATTAAGCTTGTCTCTTATATAGACATGATATTCATTGATTCTTGATTCTTGATTCTTGGTATGAAAAACAATCTAGCCAATCTGATTTAAAGCATAACTCCTGATTTATCTCGTAGTTATCTTCTTGCCAAATGTACAAACCTTCTTTAAATCAATCACTTAACTTTGGTCAAATAAAACAAAGAAAACAACCAGTTAAGTCTTATCTTTAGCTCTTGCCAGCTAAATATTTTTTTATTTTCTGAACTCTCTATTCTGTTGGTCAATTCTATAGTTAGTCATCGGTGATAAATGACAATTCTGTCGGTGTGACTCTAGTTAGCTTCGGGATCTCTGTCCATCGGGCATCATTGGATTTTACTCGTCAGGCAACTCCATTTTTAGCTCGTCGGGCATCCTGTGGTTTTGCTTCGTTGGGAAACACTCTCTTCAGCTCATCGGGTATCACTCTGACTTTTCTCTTTTTCTTTTATCGATGGTGTGCACTCTATTGTTGTTGTATGTCACTTAGTGAATACTTGACTTTTATGCATTTCTAAAAGCATAACCTTTGTTCCATTGATTCTCTGAAGTCTTTGGCATTATGTACATGACTGTACAAATGATATCAATTTGACATCAATGACAATACAAACCATTAAATATTTTAATGTCTTACATTATCTTCAACTTAACATTATCAAACATTCAATCAGTTACATGTCATCACTTACAACCATTGTTGTAGTATCCTTTCTAGTTGCCTACTATTGAAGTTAGGGGGTTTTCCATGGTAAGACCCGCATATCCATTAGTAATGATTTGGGAAATTTCTCCCCTTCCTACCTCTAGGACTGGGAGAATGTTTGTTATTTTATCTTCCCTTGACACATCCTTATAGCTCGAGATTAGTCTAATCCTGGTGAGAGCCTCCTTTATGCCTCTTTCCTTAGTTGTTTCAATTGTTCCTTTGCAGGTGATATCCCTGTCAATCTGTATTTTAATTTCAATTTGATCTTGTTGATCCACCCTACTTACCCAAAAAATATGAGAACAAGGATTGTAGTTCCTATTAGAATCTTGAATGGGTAGTGTTATGATCATTTTTCTTTGATTCCTATAGTTAAAGTGTTTCAATCTCCAAAAGAGAGTCCAGGATATTATATTTATCTTATTTCTAAACTCTTCCTCTTCAAGATATTTTTTTCTTGTCATGTCCCTTTCATAAAACCATATTTCTAGGAAGAGAGGTTGATGGTAGCGTTGAGCTCTTCCCTAAAATCACCTCCTCATTAATGTTTGAGTCCCCCCTCAGATAATTTCAACATGGGTCCTACCCTAAATATGTAATCCCCCTTTCTAGGTTTTTGACCTTGTTTATTTCCACTATTTGAGACTCTAAATCCATTTATATGTGATCATATGCAATAATTTGTGTCCAAGTTCCAAATTTTGATTCTAATTGATCTTAACAATTCCTTTTTCGTATTCATCAAAATATAGATCTTGAGGCTAGATTTCTCGTCATTTAAGGCATATTTTAAAAAATCCCCAACCTATTTCCAAATGTTTCTAGGATGTTTGCATCCCTATATTCTATAGCTAGATTTTTAAAGGATATCCACATTGTATGAATTTTATATTGTGATTTTTACTATTGAAGTTAGGGCTCCAATGTTGCATATGGAGACCAATGTTATTATAAAACCAACATTTATTCTTGAAAACTTAATTTCTTCTTCCTTTAGAGTTGAAAATAATTGTAAAAAACCCTAGAGATGCATCTATGGACTCTATTTGATTTATGTCATTCTAATTTTGAAATGTCTAATTATATAAATCCAAGTAGGGTAGGTTAGTTCCCAGAATTTACAGATTAATGCATGTTGTTGTAGATGTAGCATCCCTTCTTTGAGAGTCTCATCTGGAAATGTGATAGATTCTTCTAAAATGGAAACAGGTTGATGATCCTTCACTTGATCCCCAAGCTCTTCTCTAGTGAGGCTTTCCTTTATCTTAAGGGGATCTACTTGTTCTTATTTCTCCCCAGATTGGATTAACTGGAACCCTTTCTTTCTTTCTTTTCTATAAGGATTAAAATTCCGACATAAAAAACACATCATCTATAAACAAAAACAAGAGATTCAGTCAACTAAGTCAAATATCGATTCCACAAATCAACAAGACAAAATCTATTTCTATTAAGATAAGGTGAAAAATGAACAAGGTTCAACCAACCTGCCGACCCAATTAAGCAATACAGGAGTCCATAATTCAAGAAGAGTGTTGACCAACTGTCAACAACAACATAAAAAAGAGAGACTTTGACCAAAATTTCAAAGTGTTGTAATAATGGAATGGTATGTACTAAGAGGGGAGGGGTGAATCAGTACCCTTAAATTTTTTTATCAATTAACCTTAGTAATCTTTTCTTGCATTACCGATCATATTTCTTTTCTACCTTAAGCATTTAATATCATAACATAAATGTAAGTGCATGTAAAAAATCATAGAAACATTCATGAAACTTAGTTTCACATGACACAAGAATTGATAACACAGAAAACCCCTGTTAGAAGGTAAAAACTGTGGTGGGGATGAAACCCACAAAGCTTCACTATCTATAGAATGGAAGGTGTTGGTTAAGGCTACAAGTGTGATCACTTTTGATGATCTTACCCTATTAGGAGTAACATTTTATACTTGTTAAGTCTACTCGGTTAAGATATTTTAGCAACACAATGTATGTGTGCACTCAGTTAAGAGATTTACAATAAGACTGTTAAGTCTGCCTTCTTAAAGGATTTCTTCTATTTGCTACAATTTTTAGAGAGTATTCAAAAATACTTATGATGTGATAACTTGCAATCTTGAATTGCTTAAAACATATCCTTTAAGTTCACAAAATATATGTATCACCTATAGTGATTGATAATACACGTGCTCTTCTTGGTAGCCTTGAATCAAGTTCTTCATAACTGAATTCTTCCTTTTGTGTCTTCTGAATGAAACTCTCTGTCTAGTCCATAGATGTCCTCTACGACTACAATCATCATGTTCTTGATTGATTATACATCTATATATACAAATTTTTTGACCTAATTAGGTTTCACGCTTTACAAAAAAAACTCTATGATCAAAGGTTTACAACTTGACCTTGATCTCCTAGTTTTCATGTATACAATCAGTTAAACTAATTAAAAATATTTCTTATGCTTTTCTTGATCCTCAAAAAGTAGTTTTCCAACTAAACATAAAGCTAATTTAAAACTAAAGTTCTTTAGTTGACGTGTTTCTTAGATCCACTTTTCAAAGGAATAAAACTATCTCTCGGTAGAAAACTGCTTGGTGATGTCTCTATAGACATACTGATCTCAGGTTACTCTATAGACTATGCTCTTAGGTTACTCTATGAACTATGCTCTCATTTTACTCTTTGAACTATCTGTTGGTGATATTGCTATCGGTGTTCACTGATTTCGCTGATCACTGTGCTAAGACATTTTTGGTGACCTCTATGCTTGTCTATTTTGGTGACCTATGCGCTTGATTGAATGTTGTCACTCGGTGATCATGTAACCGACGGTTCAAAAACTATTTCCTTGTATACTAATGACAACTTTTGATCCTTTAAGGATTATCAATCTCCCCCTTTGGCATTAGTATCAAAAACTAATATGTGCAAACTGATATATTCAATATATACACCAAGTTTTTACCTTTTCAAGGAATCCCCCTATGTGCATGCCTTGGTATAGTGTATGTACATGTTTCCTCCTTTGTGTATTTCCCTTTGACATGTTTTCTCCCTTTTTAAGGTATATACATTTTCCCCTTTTTAATGTATACATATATTTTCCCTCTTTTTTGAAAATAATGGCAAAGGTGTAGTACTTACAGCTTGTCAAATATGTGGGCGTGGGATTTTTGAATGTCTGCCATCTGCTTCTCCCATTTCTCCTTGAGGTTCTCGAGGGTCATGTGTGCCAAAGTGATTCTGGTGTGCATGTTATAGATACTCTCGTTGACTGACATCTATGGGGTGGCAATTAATGTCTTTGCCAAAGTCATGTGTTTCAATAGCAATGTGAGATTTAGTAGTAACATAGCTTGGAGCTCGGTTAGCTCATCTCTAACTTTGGTTTCAGCCTTTTGTTTATCAATTTTCAACCATTTTGATTCTACAATCTTCTCATAATGCAATTGAATGCAGTTTCCTTAGTTGTGAGGCTTTGTTAACTATCTTTAAGATTTTCATCTATTTTAGTTATCTTTTCACTATGCTCAGTAGTGAAATACTCTAGTGTGCACAAATTTTGAACTAAGTTAACTACTTCTGATAATATTAGTTCCAATGTAGTTCCTAGCTCAGAAAGTTTTACCTTGTTTTCTGTCACTTCTTGGCTGATCTTCTCTGTGAGCTTGTAGTGACACTTCTCTTCTGCATGTTTCTCAATGACCTTGTCAGCTTCTACAGTCTGTGATGTTATGGCCTCTGTCAATACTACTATTTGATCAAGTATTGGTGCATTTTGATCAATTTGAGTGTCAGGTACTATCTACAATAGGATTTCCTTTGTATTATTTAGTACTTGTGAATTTTTGTGCTCCTTCTTGAGCTTGTCCTGTATTTCCTTCCTTTTGAAAATTTCTCCATACTTGGTCAGTGACTCGGATCAAGTATTCTTGGATCACATTCAGGTATATCTATTATTTCATCAAGTGTGACCGATGCTTTTCTCCTTTTTCTTCATCGGTGTGTTTCTGATAGTAGGGGAGTGAGGTATGATAGCAAGAGCCTTTTGTTTCTCTATTTTTGTCATTGATTGCTTAGGAGGTGTGGTTCCTTTTCTACGTGGCTTGATCAATACCTATTTGTCAGTTGTAGACGTCTCTACATCAACCTTTTCTTGACTTGTAGCCTTTTCTTCATTTCCACTACCCTCAGTATGCTTATCACTCAGTGTTTCCTCATTGTTATCTATCTTTTCCTTTTCCCCTTGTTCATCACCTTTGTCCATTGGTGTGTCTTTTTTAGGCTTAGGTGTCTTCTCCTTTTCCTCAGTAATTATATTGATGTCTTGTATCAACAAAGGCATGTAACCTGGTACATTTTCTTGTGCAAAATCCGTTGTCTCCTTTTCCTTTATTTGCTCAGTGGAAACATTTACATATTCATCATTCTTTTGATCATCATCTGAATCAATTTGAGTTATATCTTTTATTGTAATATCTAGTGTTTCCCCTAATGATTGTAATATCTGAGGCACATCATCCATGGCCTTACTTGCCTCTATTTTCAAATCAACTGGATTGACATCCTCGGTGTCATTGATGAAAATGTGCTCAAGGCTCGGTGTGGCCTTGTTCTCCTCATTGTGAGGTGTCTCGATTAGAGCTAGTACCTTCTTGGTTGGATTGAAGATTTCATTCCAAATCTCATTGCTTTATTTGTCAATGCCTTCTAATCTGCCATGTAGTACTTTGTATGCTCTTGTCTTAGCAAAAAATTTCTTTGCATGCTCCTTCATTTTTTAACCAATTTCTTCAACTATTGACTTGGGTGGCATGAATGTAACTATGGATCTTTCCCTCATCTGTTTCTTTGTGTGCAAGGAATATGTCCATCTTGTTGATATTTTTTTAATGAGCTCTTGTGGAATACTCTTGTTGAATTGTATAGGTACATACTTGTATGAAACCATTTCCTTAATTATGGCCTCTTCTATCTTATTCTTATTCTCAAGAGACAAGGTTAGCCATTGTCTAATCTTGTGATGTGATAAGCTACATGTATTGATGATTGATTCTAAAAATTCATCAATTGTCTTAGGTATCTTTTCCTTTTCTGCTTCGATCCTTTGTTCTCTTTCAACCCTGGCAGTATCATCCTTGTCTTATTTTCCTCTTATATATCTCCTTCTTTGCCTCAATTTTGGTTTCCCGGTTTGAGGCTTTCTTTTCTGATAAGTCCTCAAAGTACCTTTCTTTACTGGTGGTGAGTCTACCTCTTTTGCAGTCTGACTCATGGTTCTTGATATAGTTGTTACATTAGTAGTTCTTGTTTTATTAGTTGGTGGTGCATCTAATTCAGTAGATTCGGAGTCACTTAACTCTTTACCTTCACCATTGGGTGACTGTCCCTCGATGACATCATGTTCCAACTCTTCATCATTTACTGAATGTTTCTTTTGAAGAGTATTTATTATTTTTGTCCTCTTTTGGTCTATCTTCTTCACTACTAAGCCAGTCTTGATTCTAGACTTGGCTTCCTCATATGTGCCAATTCTTCTCAATGATTTGTCCACTGATTCATTTAGTAGGGCTTCAATAGCATTTATAGCTTGATCAATGTTGATCTCATAGTCCAATAGTGGTAACCATGTTGTTCTTAGTACAACTGGTTTGATTAGAGTAGTGTTGGTGTCCACTATAAAACATATGTCATCTTTGTATTGTTCAACCAGTTGTGCAGAGATTCTCATTCTCTTCTACATTATGTCCTTGAAAGTGGTGAATTATGCATCCATTATAGATGTGAATTTATCCCCTAGTGACTTAATGAGTTCACTAATGTCTGCAATTATTGGTTGGGTTGTGTCCCAATTGACATTACCGACTGAAGGGAAGAAATTATGAAAACAGAAGAATGTGCACATAAGGAGGGAAGTGAACTTACATGTATTAGCTCTGGCTGATCTATTTGTCCTTGTATTCTCCTGTAGTTGCTTCAGTAGCAGGTCAGATAAGTCCAGTTGAAGTCCTTTCTTCACAATCTTATAAGCAGTGTCAACTGCTCCACATGCTATGTTGTTCATTCTTCTAGCCTATTATATCTTGTATCCAAGTACACATTCACCGAATTTCATCTCAGGGTCAGTGATTGAATTAAATTTCAAACCTCTACCATCCCATATGGCTCCAGTTAACTTTTCAATCTTGGGGTGAGAAGGATGCTTTAAGGATTTTTCCTTCTCGATAATGGGATAACATGTTACTGCATGAATCACATCTTTTGTGATCAGTTTTGTTTCATCCAACCACATTTTTCTATCATATACCTAGCTAAGTATAATTTGTATCCATCCATTCTTGAAATCTCTTAGGAACAATAGGGCATTGGTTAACCCTTTCACCTTAATGTGCTTGTGTTTGTCTTTTAGGTTTCCATCCTTGCATAGCTTCTGGTAAGCTTCTTCAATCTCAAGATCTCTGATCTCTGCAACCTTGCAGTAGATGTATGTGTGGATATCTTAAACCAACAAAACCCTAGGAGGGATACTAGAAAATGCTCCCTTGTCATCGGGTTGAGCAGAAACCTCAGGGCAAAACTTATAGTTAGGCTTCTCACAGGTTGTGTTCTTAATTAGGTTGATCTTCTTGTCCTTTGTGTTCTTAATATTTGAGACCCATGATGTGGTTTCCATTTTTCATGAAATTAGGGCTTCTCCATAAATGAATTGTGAGCTCAGTGAGTCCAGGTACTCACTTGATCTTTGTTGTAGATGCTCAAAATATGTCAGAGTAGCCTTTGAATTTGTTGTGAATCATTCTGCAATCTTGTCGCTCTTAGCCGCTCTTCTTCATTCTGTTGTTTTCACTTTATCACTTGGTGAATGAATGAGCTCTTTGTTTCCCTATTTATAGAAAATAACCTAAGTGGTGCATTGAAAGTTTCAGCTACCACTCGGTAAAAAAAAGACACTCAGGTATCATACCAAAGTCTTCATCCTTGGTGAGTACACAACGCTTGGGGTAAGTGACAACTTAGTTGTACTTTTCACATGCTCAGCGATAATGCTCGGTATGTAGCAAAGAATTGATTTTCTTTCACATGTTTACTGATGATGCTCAGTTTATATTGACAACTTGGTCATTTTTCATATGTACACCGACGATGCTCGGTATGTATTGACCGACGAGATTGGATTCACAAAATCATAAAAAGTAATATCATTGTGCATCTCCATTCATGATAAATTTGGCATATTATCAATTAATATTGGAACTGATGTAAAATATAGCTTTGTACAGTGCAAATCCATACTTAATTGTGTTACTTAGGTGGGGGTGGTGATATCACCTAATCCATTAGATGAGGTGTCACCTACTGTGGTGCTTGGTCCATCATCATCTTTGCTTGAAGCTTTCCTCCACTTTTGATTTCTCATTCTCCTGATGTCTTCAATAGTATTTCCATTTGCAAAAGTGCTTGACTCTATCACTTGATCTCTGCAGTCCTTTCTTAGGTGACCAACTTTATGACAGTGTAAGCCTGCCATTCTAGAGTTAGTCCAGTTCCTCGATATTTATGTCTATTTCCTCATGCAGTTTGCATCTATGTGTCCATATCTGATGACATAATTTTTTCCATTAGTATACAAAGAGAAAATAGTTTTTTGAACCTTCATTTACACTACATCAAAAGATAGGTTTCAGTTCAGACCAAAAGTGCTAAGTATAGAGAAAATTGATGACATAAGTTTTACAGTGTAAACCAAAAGTGCAACCCAAAGATGATATAGAGGAACTCAACAAGCAGGTTACACTATCAACCAAAAGAGAAGAAAAAAAGGAACCTAACAAATTAACAGAACCCGACAGACAGTTCAACAAAGGAACACTAAAAGACAAACAAACTGATTTCAGAGCAACCCGAGCATCAGACACCGAAAGTCAGTTATATCCTGAGAAAAGTGGATCTGACTTCCACATTAGATAAATAGTTATTCTTTATATTTAGAGTTTAGATTTGTTTTTAAAACCATTTCTTTAGGAACAAGAAACATAATTGTAATTGTTTAATCAGTCTAACTGATTAAAAACATGCAAACTAGGAGATCAAGGTCAAGTTGTAAACCTTTGATCATAGAGTTATATTTGTAATATGTGAAACTAAAAAAGTCAAATCTATTGTATAAATAGATGTCTAATCATTCATTTGTAATGGATGAGAGGATGATTGTAGCCAAGGAGCACATATGTGGATCAAACTGAGAGTTTCAAGAAGTAGAACAATAAAATATGAATTTGGTTATCAAGAACCAAGAATCAAGGATATGGAGGAACAAAGGTATTAATCAATCACATTAGGTGATACATTGTACATGTAAACTTTAATGGATCTATAATCAGAAATTGTAGATTACATACACTCAGGTCAATGAGTATTTTTGTCTACATTTTAACAAGTGTAGCAAATAGAAGAAATCCTTTCAAGTAAGGTAGATTTAACAATCCCATTGTAAATCTCTTAACCGAGTGAGCACTAAACACTATTTCTAAAGCTCTTAATAGACTAGACCTTAACTAGTCTCCACATAATACTCCTAACAGGGTAGATCATCTGAAGTGATCAAATTGTAATCCTTAACTGACCCCTTCCAATATGCAGATAGTGAAGTTTTTGTGGGTGCCATCCCCAACGTAATTTTTACCTTCTAATAGGGGTTTTCTGTGTTACCATATCTTGTGTTATGTGTTATTTCTTTCATGAATGTATACATACAATTAAGATTATGAATTTATATCACATGCATAAAGAAATAATAGTAGATATGATCGGTAAAGCAAAGTTTTGATTACATAAGGTTAAAGGTTAATTAACTAAAAGTTTTAGAGGTATTGATTCACCCCTCCCCTCTCAGTACACACTTCCCATTATTTCCCTCAATTAGTATCAGAGCTAGATTGATTATTTGGAAATTTTAAAGACTTAAGAGAAAAGATCATACAATGGAGAAATACAGGCTTGACAAGAGTATTGAGAATCAGAAGCTAGAAATTCAGATCTTCTATGAGCATTATAAAGAAGCTAGAATCAAGATGAGACAGTTGCTGGATGAAAGAAATATTATTCCATCTCACTATAATGAAGTAGACTACCATGAAGAAGAGATACCAGATTTTTTTGAATCTTGAGGATCCACAACTAGCAAAGCATCAGACACATCTGAAGAAAGAATCATAGTCTGAATGAAATCAATCAACATTTGGCTGGACAAGTGAATGATGACATTAAGTTTTGCCATTAGTATACTTAAAGGGAAAAACATGATAAAGATCATCAGTATAAGCATAACTGGTGGACAGTAAGCATAACCGGCAGACAACAAGCATACCCGACAGGATAGAATGTCTAACATGAAAATGCTAAGTATACAAATTACTGACGACAAGCATAACCTACGATACAGTTTTGAGAAAATCGTCGATGGAGAAGAAAAGGCATACCTGATGAATAGTTCAAGTAAGGAACACTGACGAAGAAGAAAACCAATAGACTGACAGAGAATCCCGACCATCAGAACCAACAGTAAGTTAAAGAACCTGCAAAAAGTGGATATGATTTTACACGTCAAATAAAGCAATGTAATTCTATTTATAGAGTTTTAATTTATTTTAAATCTTAACTTGAGGGTCAAGAAAGCATATTTTAAATTTTTTAAAGCATCCTAATGGATCTAAAACATATCTAACTAAAGATCAAGGTCAAGTTGTAAACCTTGGATCTAGAGTTAATTTGAAAAGCGTGAATCAAGGATAGAACTAGAAACTAGTATAAATAGATGTTCCATCATTTGTAATAAGAGAGACTTATAATCATTTGAATATGATAGTAGACGTGGAGAGCATCTAAGCCAAAAGAAGAGAATTCATGCAAATTTTAGAAATAGATCACAACAGTTATCAAGAACACAGGAAGGCTACCGACGAGTAGAGACAAGGTATTACTAAATCACTCAAGATGATTACATACATACATTGTAAGCTATACAGGATTTGTTATCAGAAATTTGAGATTGCATTCACTATCAGATCAACATTTATATTGTAGTTTCATTCTAACAAGTGTATCACAATAGAAATCCTTTTGTAGAAGGTGGACTTAACATTTTTTTGATAAATATCTTAACAGAGTGCACACCTAACGGTGTTGCTAAAGCTTCAAATGAAGTAGATCCTAACAGGTCTCCACTCTAATACTCTTAACATGATAGATCATCAGAAGTGATCAATTATAAGCCTTTACCAGCTCCCTTCTTATCTGCAGATAGTGAAGTTTTGTGGGTAGACATCCCCATTGCAGTTTTTACTTCCTAACAGGAGTTTTCTACGATATCATATCATATCATGTGTTATGTTTTATTTGTTTTCATGAATGTTTCTTGAATGTTTATATATGTAAATAACTTATATTATGATTACACATACATAATCAAAGATGAATAGATAGATAGGTATATACAAATCTGATGACACAACGGTTAATGGGCCAATCACATAAAAAGTTTTAGAGGTACTAATTCACCCCTCCCCTCTCAGTACATCATTCCAATAATTTCAACAATTGGTATCAGAGCTAAGTCTTTTTCTTGAAAAGCTTAAATACTTAAGAGAAAAGATCCACATGATGGAAAACTACATACTAGACAAGACTATTGAGAATGAGCAATTGCAAATTCAGATTTACTATGAGCAGTATAAAGAGGCGAGAGTAAGCATGAGAAAGTTGCTTGATGAAAGAAAGATCATGGAAACTAGGCTTAATGAAAAATATTATCAAGAAGAGGAGATCCCAGATTACTTCAACTATGCTGAATCATCAACGAGCAAAGCTTCAGTCATATCAGTAGAAGAGATCACAAGTCTACAAGAAGTCAATCTACATCTGATAGAACAGATAAAAATGTTGCAAATTGGTCAAGAAACTCAGATGGTAAAAATAATTGATGTCATGAATGATTCAAGAAAAGTTGAGTCAGAGAGAACATTGGCTATTGATGATAGGAGGAAAATAATAGTAAAGCTACAAGAAAAATAATCAGAGATTCAAAGACTTACTGAGCATCACCATGAGATTACCAACTAGATTATTCTTATGAGTCAAGAAGAAAAAAAATTAAATACTAAACTCATTGAAAGAATACAGATCATTGGTGAGCTAAGGGAAGAAAATGAGAAGCTAAAGCATGAAGTCAGAATTTAGAATCAGCACAATGAATTGATCAATAAAGTTGAAGATAGCAATAAAAGAATGGATGATTTCCTTGATGGTCAAAGAAGAGTCAACAACTATAGAGGAATAGGTTACACCGAAAATGGAGAGTCATCTAATAAATCAAATCAAAAGAATGTTTATGCAAATCCAAGAACCAAGAAGTTGTCATGTAATCACTATGGAAAACCAGGCCACACCTCAAACGTTTGCAAAAAAAAATGAAAGGTATTCCTCAATCACAATCTACCTTCATTGGTAATTATTATAAATGTCACAAGCAAGGACACAAGGCATATGAATGCAGATCCAAGGTGACAAATCCAAAGAAGGAAACCTATATGGATAAGTACTGTTCTACTTGCAAAATGAATGGACATAGATATCGAGAATGCTGGAAAAAGTATAAGAAGGCATGGACACCAAAAGAACCTGATAATGGATACAAACCAACAAGAAAAGGTAACTCATATGTTTGGGACTATAATAGATGGGTAAATTGCACAGCATGTGGAAGGTATGGTCATATATCTGCTAACTGTATGAGAAAATGGAATAGAAAACCAAGAGGATGGTTCAATCCTAGAATGGCATGTTTACATTGTCATAAGGTTGGACATGTGATAAAAGATTGCAAAAACTGACTGACATAAACAAGTACTTATCCCAATGGAAATACCATTGATGACATCAAGAAGATGAGATAAAAGATGTGGGTAAAAGCCACAAACACTGAACGTGCTATAATAAGCAATGCTAATGATGATGCCCCATCCAATGGATCTAGTGGCATCACCATTTCCAACTAAATTGCACAAGTATGGAACTGCATTATGAAAAATTTATATTATGCATCGGTTCCTTTTACATATTGATCATATAGACAAATCAGCATTATTAAAGATGCACTATATTGTCACTTGTAAATATTATTGAAAAACAACCATTGGTTATTGGGAACAAATATACATTGGTGAACACATACAGAAAAGTTAACACTACTTACCGGAATGTATCGGTCATTACACAAAAGCCAAATGGCTAAGTGTAAACTGATGGACATTGGTGATCATTGAGCCGATGAAAGTTATCTTTGCCACTTTACTAATAATCATCGGTGAAGTCATCAAAGCTACTGGAAACCCTGACACTTTACACCTACACCGAAGATGTTATTTATGCCTCAACCGATGAACTCAGTCTTTGTATACCAATGAGTTGGTGAGCATTAATGACAACTTAGGCCACAAAAGTTATAAAAGATCGACGGCTGAACTCATTTTGCACCCATGATTTTTGAGCAACCAAGAGAGCCCAACAGAGTGATTGAAGAGAAAAATTGAAGAGAGGCTCCAACAAGATTCTAAACATCACTCAGAGGATTCACGAGCAACACAGAGATTAGTAAGTACTTGCATTCACCAATCGTATTGTTTAAAATATGAAAAACCCTAAATTTTTGAAACACGATGGCATCTACTTCAAGAGTCAAAAAATTGAAGGAAGATAAGAAGAAAATGATCAAGCTTGTCAACAGAGGCACTTGTGTTGAACCAAAATACAAGCTGCACCCAGAAATCGCATCACAACCTGATGATTCTGGAGCATTCTCCAGAATACCACCTAGGGTTTTACTGGTAGAAGATGTAAGGTCCTATATACACTGTAAGATCTCAAAACTGGGAGATCTAGACCTAGACAATGCCTAAAGGACACTATGTGATGAAGCTAGAAATCTGAAAGAAGAGCACAAGCATCTGGAAGTGAAAGGACTCACGAATCCATTACACTTTCCCAGAGTTTTCAAAATGGAATGGATAAAGATAGTTCTCAGTAGAATGCATAACCAGAATTTATGGCTTAATAAGCCAAAATGAATAACAAAGGATATTATTCATGTAGTTACTAGATATCCTACAACCAAAAAACCACAAGCTCACAAGCACCCATCTCTGAAGGAAGTAGAAAAGCTAACTGGTGCAAAATCAAATAAAAGAGTTCTCAAGGTCAACACTATCACCAACACAAAACTCATGTTTGGTGCATGTATGGTAGGGTACAAAATCTTCCAGGAAAACAGAATGAATAGAATATCAAGCACTACTATGAGCACAACATTCAAAATCATCAAACAAGGAAAGAAGATGGATCTTACAGAGATCTTGTTGAATCAACTTGAGGAGAACATGAAGATCTTAAGAACAAACACTTGTAAGTTTGGTTCCCTCATTATGTGCATATTCTTTTACTTTGAAGAATACTTTCCTTCCATAGGAAAAGTAGTATGGGATTCAAGCAGACCTGTAACCATACAGATATGTGAGCATATAGAGTCACTAGGAACAGTCTTTGATGATATAATGAATAAGTATTTCAAAGGCATTAAGGAAATGTTGCAAGCTAGAACAAGGATACCTGAAAGTCTGATAGAAGGACACAAAGAGGACATATGTTTTATGGTAGATATTGATTTCATGTATATCCAAGCAGTAGTACCTAGGAAGTCCTGGATTTCACATTTTGAGTATGAGATCAAATCAGGACAAGCCAATGAGTGCATCAAGGCACTATTGAATGAGCCAATTGACAAAAAAGAAGAAAGATTTGGCACCTATGAGGAAGCCAAACAAAAGATCAAGATAGATCTTGTTGTCTAGAAGATTGTAAACAAGAAGGACAAGATGGTTAAAAACTTAACCAAGAAATTTAAAGTTACAGAAGAAAGTGAAGAGGAAACCAAGGGTAAGGAGGAACAAACTGAAGGACAGTCACCTATCGATGAAGAAGAGGAATAAAATGACTCAGAGGGAACACAGTAAGATTCTCCACCTCCTCCTACACCCAAAAGAGCAAGAACAATAGCCGCTTCAAGAATAAGAAGCCAGATTGTAAAAGAGTCAACTCCTTCACCATTACAGAAAGGAAGAGTGAGGATATACAAGAGAAAACCAGCTCCTCCAAAAGAAAGACAGACCAAAAGGAGGAAGATGACTAGAACTCAAGAAGATCTAGAAGAATCAACTATGGATGATTGTGATGTAGAAGTACAAAATGAAAAAGAACCTTTGGTGCCTACAATAATTGATAAAATATGCAAGAATATTTTAGAATCACAGTCTATTTCTAATCCTAACATTAGGAAATGGTTAAAATTTAGTACAGAGGATCAAAATAAGATTGAAGATGCAATAATTGCAAAAATGTGCAAACATTATTATGTTCCAATGGAATTCTTAGAATATGACGTTCCCAAAGAACTATCACAGAGATTTTTAGCTAGATGGAATTTTGCACTGCATCAGGAAAAGGAAATAAGAGAAAGAATACTTGTAACTCTCATGCCTCCTGATACAAATAAGGAAGAAATTACTGAGATGATGAAGAAGTATGAAAA
The DNA here is from genome assembly GCA_018584345.1 of Thuja plicata. NCBI lineage: Eukaryota > Viridiplantae > Streptophyta > Pinopsida > Cupressales > Cupressaceae > Thuja > Thuja plicata. The sequence continues at coordinate 957,627 of MU227509.1, read as the reverse complement.
TGAGTTCTCACCAAAAATGAGAGCATATGAATTTCTCAAGGGGAAGATAATTGATCTTGATCAAAATAGCATTAAGAAGTGGTGCAAGATACTCAAAAAGCCCACTAAGGAAGCTAGCTTAGAGAAGGAACAAATCATCATTAAAAATATACAAGATGACTCATCTGTGGAATTTGATAGAGAAGAGAGTGATCCAGCAGGCCCCAAACATACTGATGTTTTAGATGAAGTATGGCCAGACACTACTCTTCACAACACTCAAAGTGAGGATAGTCAAAATCTGCCAAGTCCACTTCATATTGAATTGAGTGGAGAAAAAGAAGTTACCAAAGAAGATTTGACAATAAAAGGTAACATAACTGATGATATCAATGATGAATCATGGTTAGATAACATTGTCAATGATATTATAGGAAAAGACCCTGCAGAAGAAGTGCAAAAAGATGAAGATATAAATGTTGCATAGGGCAATACCGATGGACAGGATTCAACTATTAACATTGCAGAAGTCAATACATCGACAAACATGAACATATTAATCGATTCTATTGATATTGAATCAAGTCAGGAGAAATCATCTAAGAAAGATGATGATATACCCCAGGACATGGGTAATGATGAAAATAAAGATGCATCAAATATTCAAAAGGATAAAGATACAAAAATGAAAGATGCAATCGACACTCAATAAGAAGTGTCTACTGAAAAAGACAAAGGAGCAGATAACAAAATAGATGAAATGTTGAGAAAGGATGAAGAGAAAGAAAGGAGTGAAAAAGTCAAACAAGATGAAAGAAAGGAAGAAAAAAAAAGATAAAACTTTTGATACACCTAAGGCAAATGAGGAGACATCTTCACAAAACCAGCCAGTGGACTCAAAACAGAAACAACAAGATGCTTCATCTTCTCAACCCTCACCGACCAAATCAATCCAATCTCAAGGTTTACAAATGGTAGTACACCAATCTTCCGCCCAGCCAAAGAAGAAAAATAAAAATGCATTGAAGAAAGATGTCTTGGCTGTCACACTTGATGAGGTAATAGAAATACCCAAGTTGGATGTATCCACTTTAGATACTAAAACACTTCAAAAGTTTGGAGTGATGTGTCAAAGAAAGGCAATTCAAGAGAAAATGAGAAAGGCACATAGGGAAGCCCAAGCACTTGAACAAGCAAGAGATATTCTACATCAAATTGTTCTAGATGTCAAAATTGAAGATAACACATTAGTCATGGAACAAATAGCAGTTCTAACCGATGCCATCACAAATCAGAATGTAGATGCAAAGAAAGCAATGGAAGAACAGGCAGAGATGAAGTATCAACAAAAAGTAATTGAGAAGATCAGCCAAGAAGTGGCAGAGAAAAAGGTAAAGCTATCTGAACTAGAAAGTGAATTAGAACCTATGATTGCTGAAGCTGTTACCTCAGTTCAAAAATTATGCACATTAGAAAATTTCACTAAAGAAAATAGTGAAAAGATGTCACAATTAGATTCAGATCTAACAACTAGTGCACTAAGTTTAACCTCTGATGCAAACACTATAAAGCTGCATCATGAAAAGATAATAGACGTAAATAGATTGAGACAAGAAATATAGGATGCAGAGACTCAATCTAGAAATGAGGTTACATAGCTTCAAGCTCAAATTTTTCCAAACCTCACCACTCTGCAACAGCATATTACAGATGCAAGAAATCTAATCACAACCCCAAAAATGTTTTTAGTAGACAACATATATGAAATGCATGTGAGGATATCACTTGAGCATTTAGCTCTTGAGAATTTAAAGGAGAAATGGGAGAAAATGATGAAGAAAATCAAAGCCTCACACTCTCACATTTTTGAAAAGATGTAAGTACCTTTTCCCTCATTGTCAAAAAAGGAGGAATGTATACATATGTACAATATACTTTAGTAAGAAAAAGGAGGAATGTATACATATGTATAAAATACTATATAAGGATATGTATAATGTATGTACAAAAAAGATAGATATGTACATAAACTTACACTTACCGGCATATGCATAAGGGGAGTCATTTCATGACTAAGAAAGAAGTTTACATAGGTGTACATACTAATGCATCAAGTATGTTGCACATATCAGTTTTTGATACTAATGTCAAAGGGGGAGATTGATGACATTAAGTTTTTCCATTAGTATACTTAAAGGGAAAAACATGATAAAGATCATTGGTATAGGCATAACCGGCAGATAGTAAGCATAACCGGTGAACAACAAGCATACCCGACAGAATAGAATGTCTAACGTGAAAATGCTAAGTATAGAAATTACCAACGACAAGCATAACCAATGATACAATTTTGAGAAAATCGCCGACATAGTAGAAAAGGCACACCTGATGAACAGTTCAAGTAAGGAACACCAACGGAGAAGAAAATCGACAGATTGACAGAGCAGCCTGACCATCAAAACCGACAGTCGGTTAAAGAACCTGCAAAAAGTGGATCTAATTTTACACGTCAGATAAAGCAATGTAATTCTATTTATAGAGTTTTTAAAGTTTTTTTAAATCTTAACTTGAGGGTCAAGCAAGCATATTGTAAATGTTTTAAAGCATCCTAATGGATCTAAAAAATATCTAACTAAAGATCAAGGTCAAGTTGTAAACCTTAGATCTAGAGTTAATTTGAAAAGAGTGAATCAAGAATAGAACTACAAACTAGTATAAATAGATGTTTCATCATTTGTAATAAGAAAGACTTGTAATCATTTGAATATGATAGTAGCTATGGATAGCATCTAAGAAAAAATAATAGAATTCATGCAAAGTTCAGAAACAAATCACAACAATTATCAAGAACACAGGAAGGCTATCAACGAGCAGAGACAAGGTATTACTCAATCACTCAAGGTGATTACATACATACATTGTAAGCTATACAGGATCTGTTATTAGAAATTTGAGATTGCATTCACTATCAGATCAATATTTATATTGTAGTTGCATTCTAAAAAGTGCATCACAACAGAAATCATTTCGTAGAAGGTGGACTTAACAATTCTTTGATAAATCTCTTAATAGAGTGCACACCTAACAGTGTTGCTAAAGCTTCAAATGAAGTAGATCCTAATAGGTCTCCACTCTAATACTCTTAATAGGGTAGATCATCAAAAGTTATCAATTGTAAGCCTTTACTGGCTCCCTTCTTATCTACAGATAGTGAAGTTTTGTGGGTAGACATCCGCACCATAGTTTTTACTTCCTGATAGGAGTTTTCTACGATATCATATCATGTGTTATGTGTTATTTGTTTTCATGAATGTTTCTTTAATGTTTATACATGTAAAGAACTTATATTATGATTACACATACATAATAAAAAATGAACAGATAGCTAGGTATATACAAATCTGATGACACAAAGGTTAATGGGCCAATCACATAAAAAGTTTTAGAGGTACTTATTCACCCCTCCCCTCTCAGTACATCATTCCAATAATTCCAATAGTGAAATCTCTACAAATCAATCAAGAGACACAGATGGTAAGAAAGATTGATGTCATAAACAATGCTAGACAAGCTGAGCAAGAAAGAACACTATCTATTGATGATAGAAGGAAGATTACTGAAAAGCTACAAGAGGAAGAGTCAGAAATATAAAGACTCATAGAACATCATCATGAGATCACAAATCAGATTATTCTTATGACTCAAGAGGTAAACAGAATGAATACATAACTCATTGAAAGAATAGAAGCTATCGGTGAGCTAAGAGAAGAAAATGAAAATCTAAAACATGAAGTGAGAATTCAACAACAACATAATGACATAATCAAGAGAGATAAAGAAAGCAACAAAAGGATGGATGATTTTCTTGATGGACAAAGAAGAGTCAACAATAATACTGGACTAGGGTATACCAAAAATAAAGAATCACCAAACCAAGTTGATCCAAAGAATGTCTATGCAAATCCAAGACAAAGAAAGCTGATTTGCAATCATTGTAGAAGGCCAAGCCACACATCAAATGTATGCAGGAGAAAAATAAAAGGTATTCCTAAATCCATATCTCCATTCATAGGAATTTGTTATAAATGTAACAAGAAAGGACATAAAGCATATGAATGTAAATCTGATGTGAAACAAACAAAGAAGGAAACCTACATGGAAAAATATTGTCCTACTTGAAAAATACATGGGCACACATCTCTTGAATGTAGGAAGAAGAAAAAGAAAGCATGGAAGCCTAAAGATCAAGAAATTTCCTATCAACCGAAAAGAGTCGGTAACCAATATGTTTGGGATTACAACATATGGGCAAATTGCACAGCATGTGGAAAATTTGGACACATAGCTGCAAACTTCATGAGACAACGGACAAGAAAGTCTAGGAGCTAGACTAACCTCAGAATGGAATGTCTACACTGTCATAAAGTTGGTCATCTAAAGAAAGACTGCAGAGACCAAATGACAGAGACCAACACCTTTGCCAATGGAAACACCATTGAAGACATCAAGAAGAAGAGAAACAAAATGTGGAGGAAAGCTACAAACACTGATGAAGCTAGACTGAGCAATGCAATTGGTGACACCTTATCCAATGGATCTAGTGACATCACCACCCCCACCTAAGAAGAATAAGTAATTATGGAACTGCATTTTACCAAGTTATATTTTGCATCAGTTCCATTATGCATAGTTAAAATACCAAATCAGCATGATTAAAGATGCACTATGGTATTACTTGTAATGATTCTGTGAAAATAATCTTGTTGGTCAATACATACCTATTAGTTCAAATCTTGATCTTTGTCCTTTTGTTCAATTTAGAGTTGCCTTGTTATTTTTGTGGATCTCAAGCTTCCTAAGCCCTCATGTTTAAAATCCCAGTGAAAGGATCTCACCTGTGTTTCACCTTTGCTTGTTAAAAAGAGAAAAATCTTTTGCTAACATGTCTTTTGAACAGGTTTGAATAGGTTTGAACAACCTTGAATAGCCTTGAACTCAATTCAAGAGTGTTCAAGGGTGTTCAAGCTTGTTCATATTTTTATGAAGCGGTAGCAGGTGAATAGCCTTTTCGCTAAAAGAGGTGTTTCATGATCGCAAGCTATAGAACTTTTGGTTAATCAAAGATGGAAGTTTATTGTTAAGCATGTGAATTCTTGTATGAGAATGTAGGCGGGAAATAAAGGAACAGGATTGAATAGTGGTGAACACATATGAAGAGCCTTGAACTCGGTTCAAGAGTGTTCAAGAGCGTTCAAGGATTTTAAAAAGTGACATGTGGCATAAACGAAGGTCAACCACCATCTTTTTAGATGTGGACCCCACTTGGGTAAGGCTTTTAATGAAGAGATATATTGGCAGCGGTTAAGTCATGTCTGAGTTGTCGAATTAATGAGGAATTGATGCGGCATAAGAGTTTGCGCAAGTGGCAGTAAATGATCACGTGTGGGAATGGTCACTTCTTTCTTCGAGATTCTATTGCCTTAATTATGGCTAATTAATTACTCATTCATGGTGTTCATTTTCTTTTGAAAAACTGTCACTGTCTGTATGCGCAAAGAGTGGAGGTAAGGGTTTTTGGAGCTCCGATTGTAGAATTTTCCACAAAGATTAAGATAAGTCAGGATGTAACTCCTCCAGTGTTTAAATTTAGGAGCTTGTGAATTTTGCAGGAGTTTCTGTAGCAATTCGCAGTCTGTTCTTATAAGAATGAAGTCAGCATTTCATTTCTTTGGGAGTGTGTCTAGTTTGGTCTGCAAAAATCCTACTGTAACAGACACAAATTTAGAGGGATATGATGTTGAGGGAATAGCTGATAGACTTACTACATCTGTTAAGGAGAACATTCCTTCTATGCAAATTTTAAGTAGTGGGTTGTGTGTAGTGACTTGTTTCCCTCCTGCAGTGGTATGTCCTAAACTTATTCATGAGTGTATCAGACATTATGATCAGCGAACCGAATCAATTATTAAAAGGAATGGTAAGGTATTAATGGCTGTGAAAAAAGGAATTGTCACTTCAGCTTTCCAAATCCAAGACCAAACCTTTTCTTCTTTCTCTCTCGCCCAATCTCTTGTTAAATTTAAGCCAAATGCTAACGCAAATCGATCTGCAATAGCAAAACACTGGTTACTAAATGCCCAAAGGGGAGGTTCTTTCTTACCCAAAAAGCTAAGTAGAAATTATGTGCATCCATACATTAGTGATATTATGGTAATGCTACATAGAGTCAGAGGGTCACCTGAGGCTTCCTTATTTTCTGACTGGTTGTTCTATTATGTATAAATTATTATAGAGGGCAAACACAAGTTGGATTGGGCTGAATTAATTGCAGAATCTATGAGGGAAAAACTAAATAGTTTCAAGCTTACTGGCTGTAGCTTTTATATATCTTCTTATCTAATGTATTGTCTAGCATGTAGTAGGATATGGGATGGTATGATCTATGAGCCTTGGATTGATGGCATGTGTGTTTTTGAATATTTTCCTATGCTTCGCAAAGACAATGTGATTCAGAATTACAGGAGGGTTCATTATACCTTTATGGGTAAGCTTTATTCCAGCCAGGAGAATGAGTTTAGAAGCTCAACAGTTTGTGACTAGATTTGGGAGTTTTTATATTCAGTTCCCTAGGTTCTCTTATATAAGAATTGGTGGTTTTGAGGATGCCCCTACCAAATTGCCTAGATATGCATTTGATTGTTTTTTTCTTGCTAAAGTCTATAGATAGCTCACCATTGTGCTCAATTCCTGGGGAAAAAGGTGAGAAAATCTTCCTGTTGCAGCTAGGAAAGCTTTCATGCCTAACCATTGAAGACGCAATAAGTATTGGTAGTGACCTTGGTCATTTTGATTTCAAGTATAACATAGAATGAACAGGCTTTGATAACAAAAACTTTTCTAGCAGCAACCTAGGTCTCAGGTCTCACATGTTTCCAGTTCCCCATTTAGAGGATTTCTGGGAGGACTATGCAAATGAATCCCAAGTCATGACCAGAAGTCATAATAGACTTTGCATTTCCCAAATTCTGTCCATGAGAATATAGTTCAGCATAGAGGGGGTAATGGATGATGGTTCTGACTTGATTGAACCTAATTTCAAAGGACTTCTAGACACCAAAGAGATAAATGTTGATTGGTCAAAGGAGGAAGATGACATTGAATGCAGAACACAACATGTTCTCAAATTAACTAAAAAATGGCTGCAAGAAAAAAGAGAGCAGTCTAGTCCTAAAATGATTGGAGTTAAATCTTCAATTTTATTTTCCTCCCCCTCTGTTTCTAATATTCCTATCCATCTGGTAATGCAGGTTCCTCTGATAAGCAGCAGAAGAAAGATTCTAAGAATTCTGTGGCAGAGCTTTCCTCTGTGGCCTCTCCTCAATGCATTACTAGGTCGAGATCCAAATCAAAAAGGAAAGTGAAGATGACTTAGGTGAAAACAGAGATAGTTAACTTGGAAGATGACAAGTTTGGAGACTTGAACTATCAAATTGGAAATGATGACCAAATCGAGAAGGATCTCTTTGACCTCGATGATGTAACCCTGGATCTAATGGACACCCCTGCTAAAGTTGGTCCTCAACCAACAACAACTAGTGATACTCCCAAATGGTTAACTTCTTCAGTTAATAAGAAGCAAAGTCTGATTCCTGTATCAATTCCAGTGCAAGATATTGTTAGTAAATATGCTCAAAAGACTCCTAAAGCCAAAAAGGTGAAGAGTACAACACGCATGTTTGCTGATGCTAAAACTGGAAAGTGGAAAGCTAAGGTAGCTACTTACAGACCAAAGGAAGAAAAGAAAGATGTGGCGGTTGAGGATTTTGAAGTAACCAAAATTGAGTTAGGGACAATGGACAGAGCTGGAAAGAACCACCTTTTCAAGGAAACGGCCCAACAAATGCTGATTACATCAGTGCAAGATAGCAAAGAGAAGAAGGAATTGAAACAGACCATTGCTTCACTTTCCTAGTTTATTAATACATTCTGCAACTTCGATGCTACTCCATTGTCCCAATAATCTCAGGTGTTTGATCCCAATTCTGAAGAAAGTAAGATGTTCCTGAATCAAGTTCAGAGGGGGTGGACTTTGGTTTCTTCAGTTGATGAATGGATGTCTCAGGTGCTCAATAATGGTAGGAAATACATTAAATATTCACATTCAATTCTTCATGACACTGAGATAGTGATAGGAGAGTTACAGGCTCAGCGCCAAGTATGGGGTATAGGTGAGGAAAAATGGGTGTCAGCAATGACCAAATTTATGGAAATCAAGAGGCATGGCTTTAATAAATTCTATGCAGAAAAGTCACTAAAAGGTGTCGAAGAGTCCCTTTTCTTCATTCTCAGGAAAAATATCAGTTGGTGCATTTCTCTGATAAGAAGTGCTATTATGAAAAATAAGGAATATGAAGCTGAAGCTAAACAGATCCAAACAGCTGCCCTGGCTGAGTTGAAAGTGATTAATTTCACTTATACCTACCCCTCCATCTTTGGTGAGCAAGAACTAAAGGGCACTCTGGATGCTTTCGACTCAGCAATTAAGACTATCAGAGAAAATATTCATCCTAAAACCTCTGACTTAACTCAGATAGCAAGGATCGATTCTATGCTTTATCTATGTGTCGATTAGTTATCTAATGTCACTAAGAAGGTGAAGAAACTGAGGTGTAACAAAGATGCCTCTATGGCCTGAATATTAAAATCCAAGATCCCACATCTGTCACTCGCGAAAGAACTGGTTCAAGCATATAAAGAATGGAAGCCAACTCAATCAGTTACCGATGAAGAAGGAAGTCCGGTGGGAAGCGAGGATCGTGCCATAGATAAGGAGCCTGATTTGGCTATCTAGTTTTTATTGAATTAGCATGCAAAACTTTTAGGATGTGTGTCCTTTTTCTAGTGGTTTAGTTATTTAACTATTTTCTCAAGAGGCCATGGTTTTCGGGAGGCCTCTCGGTGCTCTGCTACTATTTATTTCAGCTACTCAAACTTTGAAAGGGTTCAAAAAAATTTGACTGATAGATATAGTTTTTGATAATTATAGTTTAGATTGTTAAATATTATGAATAGAATAGATTTCAGACATTTATCTTTGTAGTAATTTCTGAAATATATGATAGGAAGGTTATTGAATCTGTGTTGTTTATAGACTAGAGCAAGGTGTCCTGTGTCAACATATTGTTTGGCCTATTTTATATATCTTTCTATTGTCTCATGATATCTCAATTCTGGGTTTTATCTATTTCCTATTATATGTGGTCAAGAAGTCATTTATGTTTTCATGAAATGCCATTGCGGAAGTGACTATGTTTCCTTCCTATTCATTATTTGGTTATATTTCCTTCATGTTTGCTTAGAATCATATCATCAAAGAATGATATTGCAGCCTTTCTAAGCTTTCTAGTTAAAAGCTAATCAATTAAATCATTATTTTATTTCATTGAATATCATATTAGGGAGTTGTACCTGTTATAAAATTTAGAGGGAAGTGATCACAAAAGATACTTACCCAACTGTTAGAAATAGTTTGTCTTTTAAGGGTGATAGATTAAACTTAAAAGGTTGTTTGTAGAAAGACAAATCTGTTCACTAATAGATTTTTGGCGACTCTACTGGGGAGCACTTACAGTGTAGACCTGTGTTTAAATACTCTATTTTATGAACAAGTTATGGTCCTACCAGCTGTGATAATACCAAATTTGGAGGAGCAGCCTCATGTTATTCAACCAGACCTTAACTTTCAAAATACTCAAGAGGACATAATTTCTGATTTGAACACTGTTGCTTGGAATTTAAAGACCAGCTATCACCAGTATCAACAAGTTCTCCTAGTTTTAGAAGAAGAGGAAGATATAGGAGAGTGGTTGAGAGGACTCCCAATCACCCAAGAGGCACAAGTCATTGAAAGAATTTCTCAGAGGCAATAAGAGAAAATAATACTGGATTCTCCACCTTACACCAGGTCTGAGAGGAAGGAGGGTATTTTTGATAATTTCTTTGAAAGTTTGAAAAATCTTCATTTTTTGACCTCTTCCATCTTAATACCCAAAGCCAATAGTAGACCTTCTTCCCCTCCTAAAACTTCTCCCAATTCTTCTTCATCCTCTAGTGTCTAGCAAGCTTTAACTTTGTCTGGTATTCAAGCACCACCTCTAGTAACAATCTTTCCAAGTGCAGTTATGGCTCAGCCATGGGGTGCAGCCATTGGTCCTTTAAATTTGGGAGCTCATCATCCCCTCCCTAAAGGTTTTAAAGAAGTCTTACCTAAATTTTCTAGAGATGGCAAAGTTTTGGTAGATGACCACTTGAATGCATTCAATGTAGCTACTGCCATTCTAGCAGTGCAACATGAAGATGTAGTAGTAAGACTCTTCGCTCAATCTCTCTCAGAAGGAGCTGCAGAATGGTTTGGCCATTTTCCAGTTGGATCAATCACAAATTGGCAAGCCATGAAGACCACATTTGAAGGATGTTTTAAATGGGCTGATGATGAAGATTCTTTGCTAGCACAATTAACACAAATGAAGAAAGAGATTCATGAGCCAATGAGAGATTATGTGACAAGATACAACAAAGTTATCCATAGAATTCGTATTACCAAAAGACTGACCCCTGAGAACCAACAGTGTTTCTTTGTAAACTCTATGCCCCCAAACATAGGTTTCCACTTAAGGAGTAGGCCAGTTGATTTAGCTGTTGCCCAGGAACAAGCCACTAAGTTAGAAAATGATCTTATTACAACTAGGAAATGGAGAAAAGATGTTCAAATTTCTCATTCTCAACCTTCTACTTCAGCTCCTACAGATCCAATTGTTCAAAGACTCATGAATGACATAATTGCCTTGAAAAGATAGTTACCAAAATAAGGATCTTCATTCCCTTCTCCTTATCAAGATATCAGCCGAAAGTAGCCAAATCAATGGCACAATAAAACTCCTCTATTTCCTTCTAATCAACCAAGATTGTCCTTAGAAGCTTCACCAAAAGAAGCTGTCATGTGTTCTTTTCATCTAACAATGGATCACGATGGTAATTCTTTCCCTGATATGAAAAGACATGTACAAATGGAGACCACCAAAGATGTGTTAGGAGAATGTACTATAGAAGAGCTCCCTCAAGATAGACCTAGTGACTCTGGTTCATACTTTTTAGAATATGAATCTGACTCAGAAAGAGGAGATATTCTGGTCACTCTTGGGGATCCTGCTTGTGCTATGCTTACTTGAAATCAAAATTTTTCAAAGAACACTTCAACTTTAGCTAATCCTTTCCATAATACTTGGGATCCTATAAGTAATGCTTCTTCTTCTAGTCCTTTAACTCCTGATGTTAAGGTTGTGTAAAAATATTCTAGCATGTCCTCTTTTGATATTGTAGAATTTTGCAAGTCTTCTGCTATCCAAATCTCCCTTGTGGAATATCTGAGATTAAATCCCAAAGAACAAGATAAATTAGTCAAATACGTGAAAGGTGACCTTCTAGACTCATCAAAGTCTAACCAATGTACCATTGATTGAACTGATGATCTAGTTGATATTCCTGCAGTTGTTTCACCATTTGTTATGAATCAGAGTTACACTACTGTCACTCCTACCCTAGAACTGAAATGTGAATTTGATGAAACCAGGAAGCTTGACCCCTTTTATATTTCTCTACTCCTAAATGGTCTTAAATTGAGTAATTATATTAGAGATTTAGGTGCCTTTGATAATGTTATGCCCTCATCTATAGCCAAATATTTAGGTTTAACCATGACCAAAACTTTTGGGAGGTGGTATTCTATGGATGGGAAACAAGTGCCCTTAATCGGTCAAGTTAAAGATGCTCAAGCTATTTTAGCCGCCCATCCTAATAAGAGACTCAAGCTAACTATTTTAGTAGCAGACATACCTGCAAGTTACAGTATGCTCTTGAGTAGAACTTTCTATAGAGACATGGGTGGGGAAATAAAGATGGATTGGTCAGAAGCCATCATCCCTATTGGGAAGAAAAAGGTCAAACTGGAACCTGAAGCCAAGAATAAATACACTGTAATTCCATCTGATGATCCTAAGGCACAAATTTTATTTGAAGATTGTGAGTTTGGTAATTACATGATTTTCTCAGATGAAACCCCTCCTATGTGTGAACACTCTAGTGGAAATGAGCAAATTTGGTTGATGGAGTTTGATGGTAGTTGTACTATTGCAGGTTCTAGAGCTGGTGTAGTTTTTTAAGGGCCTGATGATCAATATATCCCTTTCTCTTAGAAATTGGATTTTAAAAATACCAATAATATCGCCAAATATGAGGCTCTATTGTTAGGACTATGAGAAGCTAGGACATTAGGAATAAAGGCACTTGTTTTGAAAGGCGATGCCGAGCTTATCGTCAAACAAGTAAAGGGTCAGTTTACAGTAAAAAATGAGCGTCTGAGACATTATAGAAATTTAGTGTGGGGTGAAATGGATTCTTTTGGAGATTTTTCCATAGAAGCTATTCCCAGGAGTCTCAATACAAGGGTCGATTCTCTAGCTGTATCAACATCTCTACTTCTCCCTCACCCGAATTTCAAAACAGGAACATATAGGGTTGAGATGATATATAGACCAGCTGTCCCAGATAACATTGAACACCTGCAAGTTTTTGAAGATGATACCTGGACTAAGGATTTTATGGCATGTGTAGAAGCTTTCTCTTCCATGTACTTTGAAGGAATGAATGAAGACAGTGAAGGGTCTAATCTTGAATTCTTACCAGAAGAAGATGTTGTCCAGTTGAAGAGCAACAAAATTCCCAAATGTTTGGTTTCCTTAGAGAACTTGTTTTCTTGAAAAGATGATAGTTTCATTTCAATCTCAATCAGATGTGCAAAAGGAATATGACAAGGTAAACATTAGCACTGTGGCCGAAACCAAATGGATATCTGTAGGTAAAACTTTGTATGTCCAAGAAAAGAAAAACCTTCATATCCTGTTAACAGCCTACACTGATGTTTTTGCTTGGGATTATAGTGACCTTAAAGACTTTTGAAAAGGGAACTTCAGTCATCACATCCCTCTCAAGCCTGAATCAAAACCTTTCAGACAAAAGCTTCGTAGTTACAACCCTAAGGTTTCTGAAGCAATCCTAAAAGAAGTTGAAAAAATGCTTAAATCTAGAATCATTTACCCTATTCATCACTCAACATGGATCACCAATATTATTCCTATCAGAAAAAAGAATGGAGAAATAAGAATCTGTGTAGATTTTAAGAATTTAAATTAGGCCAGTCTAAAAGATAATTATGCCTTTCCCAAAATGGAACACGTATTACAGGTAGTTGCCAGGTCAGAAATGATGTCTCTACTTGATGGGTTTTTTGGATATAATCAGGTAAGTGTGGCTGATGACGATAAGCAGAAGACTACTTTTACTATGCCATGGGGAACTTTTGCTTACAATAGGATTCCCTTTGGCCTAATTAATGCAGGGGAAACTTTCCAAAGGGCAATGGATTCTTCTTTTGCCGATTTGAAAAATAGAATTATAGAAATTTACCTTAATGATTTAATTGTGTACTCCAAAAGAAGGAAATATCATGTCTGAGATCTCAAATCAGTCCTACAGAGGTGTAGAGATCATGGCATATCCCTTAATCCTAAAAAATCAACGTTCAGTGTGATTGAGGGAAAATTGTTGGGACATATTGTATCCAAAGAAGGGATTAGGACCAATCCTAAAAGAGTAAGGGCTATTTAACAAATCACTCTACCTTTGATGAGAACAGGAGTCAAATCTTTCTTCGGTCAAATTAACTTTTTAAGAGCTTTTGTCCCAGATTTTTCTGAGTTAACAAGGCACATAGTGGGAATGATGAGTGAAAAACATCCCTTTAAGTGGACAGAAGAAGGTAGAAAATCTTTTGGAGCAATTAAGACAGCTGTAGCAAATGCCCCATCTCTAGTTTACTTGGACTACAAAAAAGATTTTATCATTTATTATTATGCTTCTGATCACACACTGTCTAGAATTCTAACTCAGAAGGATGTTTCAGGAAATGAAGCTCCCATTGCTTTCATGAGTAAACCATTAAAAAAACATGAACTAAAGTATTCCCCCATTGAAAAGAAAGCCTTTGTTGTGGTGAAATCAGTTAAGCAGTTCAGATTCTATATCCTTCATTCTCATTCTATAGTGTTTGTCCCTGATTCAGCAGTGAAGGCACTTCTCACCCAACAAGAAATAAACATGAACAAAATAGTAGCATGGATGACAAAGATTTAGGAATATGATTTGATAATAAATCCCACTAAACTAGTCAGAGGCAGGGGCCTGTGTAAATTCATTGTAGAAAATGTTAGTCATCCTAAAAATTTGGAATGTGAAATATCTCAAGTATTATTGGTCAGTTTAACAGATTCCTGGTTCTATGACATTGCCTATTTCCTGACTTATGGAGAATGTCCACAATGGCTGTCACCTAAAGAAAGATGAACTCTGAGGCTGCAAGCTGCAAAGTATGTAATATGGCAAGGTGTGTTGTATAAAAGGGATCTAGATGGTACTTTTCTAAGATGTGTGGATAAAAGTCAACAATTGCAGTTGCTCAAAACCTTTCATGAAGAGGCCCATGGAGGCCATTTCTCATCTACTGTAACGACATTCAAAATTATATGAAATTGTTTTTATTGGCCAGGTATGTTCAAGGATGCTTATGCATTTGTCAGGAATTGTGAAAAATGTCAATTGTTCTCTGGAAGGCCTCAATTAGCTACTTTGCCTTTAAGACCAGTTGTGGTAAGTGAACCGTTCAAACAATGGGGTATTGATTTTATCGGCCATGTCAGCCCCCAGTCAAGTGTAGGTCACATTTATATCCTAACATCGACTAACTACTTCACTAAGTGGGTCGAGGCTATTCCAACTAAAAAGGCTAATTCTCAGGTAGTTTGTGATTTCTTACAAGATAACATCTTAGTGCATTTTGGAGTACCCCAAAAGGTTGTAGCAGACAATGCCACTTACTTCTCCTTGCAGGAGCTTTCCCTCTTCTGTTTTGATCATAATATCTCTCTGGCTCATTCTTATGATTATTTCCCCCAAGGAAATGGATAGGCCAAGTCAAGTAATAAAAATCTAATAATGATCATGAAAAATATAGTGGATGATAGTGGCAAAAATTGGCATAAGAAACTTTTTGAAGCCCTTTGGTCTAATAGAATTATGCCTAAAAGATAAATCGGTATGGCACCCTTTGAATTGGTGTATGGAATTGGGGCACAAGTATCAGTTCCTTTGGAACTCTCCGTAGCTAAGCTACAAATGGCCATTGAGGATCAAACTTTTAAAGACTCCTTGGAGAAAAGAATCATGTACTTGCATAAACTAGAAGAAGAAAGAGAAGCTCTGGTAGATAAGATTACTGAGCATCAAGCTAGAGTGAAAATCATTTTTGATAGGAAAGCAAGACCCATAAGTTTTCTGAAAGGAGATGAGATTTTGCTATGGGAAAAAAGAAAAGCTCTGAAAGGTGCCCATAGTAAGTTTGAATCACTTTGGAAAGGCCCCTTTGTTATCACTGAAGAATTGGGAACAAATGCTTTTAAGTTGGCTTATCCAAATGGAACGATCTTACCATTTTCCTATAATGGGCAAGATCTCAAATCGTTGAAGCTTTAGTCAAGGTCCATGTGTCCTATTGTATATATTAGTTTAGGTTTGCTTCTTTTTGGTGTGTCTTTCCTTTCTTGCGAGTTTTCTTAGCCCTTTTGCAGCAGTTTGCGAAACATGAGTATTTGAGTTCTCTGGCTTTTGAGGAAAAGCTAGTCCCTAGTCAGAGCCAGTGTTAGTTCAAATCTTGATCTTTGTCCTTTTGTTCAATTTAGAGTCGCCTTGTTATTTTTTTGGATCTCAAGATGCCTAAGCCCTCATGTTTAAAATCCCAATGAAAGGATCTCCCCTATGTTTCACCTTTTCTTATTAAAAAGAGAAAAATCTTTTGCTAACATGTCTTTTGAACAAGTTTGAACAACCTTGAACAGCCTTGAATTCAATTCAAGAGTGTTCAAGGGTGTTTAAGCTTGTTCATATTTTTATGAAGTGGTAGTAGGTGAATAGAATTTTTGCTAAAAGAGGTGTTTCATGATCACAAGCTACAAAACTTTTGGTTAATCAAAGATGGAAGTTTATTGTTAAGCATGTGACTTCTTGTTTGAGAATGTAGGTGGGATATAAAGGAACAGGCTTGAATAGTGGTGAACACATATGAACAGCCTTGAACTCAGTTCAAGAGTGTTCAAGGATTTTAAAAAGTGACATGTGGCATAAACGAATAACAACCGCCATCTTTTTAGATATGGACCCCACTCGGGTAAGGCTTTTAAAGAAGAGATATATTGGTGGTGGTTAAGTCATGTCTAAGCTGTCAAATTAATGAGGAATTCATGTGGCATAAGAGTTTGTGCAAGTGGCAGTAAATGATTGCATGTGGGAATGGTCACTTCTTTCTTTGAGATTTTATTTCCATAATTATGGGCAATTAATTACTCATTTGTGGTGTTTCTTTTAAAACCCTTCTTAGCGTTCATTTTTCTTTTGAAAAATTGTCACTGTCTGTACGCGCAAAGAGTGGAGGTAAGGGTTTTTGGAGCTCTAGTTGTAGAATTTTCCTCAGAGATTAAGGTAAGTCAGGTTGTAACTCCTCCCATGTTTAAATTTAGGAGCTTGTGAATTTTACGAGAGTTTCTGTAGCAATTCGCAGTCTGTTCTTGTAAGAATGAAGTCAGCATTTCATTTCTTTGGGAGTGTGTCTAGTTTGGTCTGCGAAAATCCTACTGTAACAAACATAGATTTAGAGGGATATGATGTTGAGGGAATAGAAAATAGACTTACTAAATCTGTCAAGGAGAACATTCCTTCTATGCAAATTTTAAGTAGTGGGTTGTGTGTAGCTGCTTTTTTCCCTCCTGCAGTGGTATGTCCTGAACTTATTCATGAGTGTATCAGACATTATGATCAGCAAACCGAATCTATTCTTAAAAGGAATGGTGAGGTATTAATGGCTGTGAATAGAGGAATTGTCACTTCAGTTTTCCAAATCCAAGAGCAGACATTTTCTGCTTTCTCTCCCACCCAATCTCTTATTAAATTTAAGCCAAATGCTGACACAAACCGAACTGCAATAGAAAAACAATGGTTACTAAATGCCTAAAGGGGAGGTTCTTGCTTACCCAAAAATCTAGGTAGAAATCATGTTTGTCCATACATTAGTGATATTATAGTAATGCTACATAGAGTCAGAGGGTCACCTGAGGCTTCCTTATTTTCTGACTGGTTGTTCTATTATGTAGAAATTATTATAGAGGGCAAACACAAGTTGGATTGGGCTGAATTAATTACAGAATCTATGAGGGAAAAACTAAATAGTTTCAAGCTTACTGGCTGTAGCTTTTATATATCTTCTTATCTAATGTATTGTCTAGCATGTAGTAGGATATGGGATGGTATGATCTATGAGCCTTGGATTGATGGCATGTGTGTTTTTGAATATTTTCCTATGCTTCGCAAAGACAATGTGATTCAGAATTACAGGAGGGTTCATTATACCTTTATGGGTAAGCTTTATTCCAAGATGTTTGGAGATTCGACTAGGAGAATGAGTTTAGAAGCTCAACAGTTTGTGACTAGATTTGGGAGTTTTTATATTCAGTTCCCTAGGTTCTCTTATATAAGAATTGGTGGTTTTGAGGATGCCCCTACAAAATTGCCTAGATATGCATTTGATTGTTTCATCCTTGCTGAAGTCTGTAGACAGCTTGCCATTGTGCTCAAATGTTTCCTTCCTGGGGAACGAGGTGAGAAAATCTTCCTGTTGCAGCTAGGAAAGCTTTCATGCCTAACCATTGAAGATGCAATAAGTATTGGTACTGACCTTGGTCATTTTGATTTCAAGTACTACACAGAAGGAACAGGATTTGATAACAAAAAATTTGCTAGCAGTAGCCTAGGTATCAGGTCTCACATGTTTCCAGTTCCCCATTTAGAGGATTTCTGGGAGGACTATGCAAATGAATCCCAAGTCATGTGCAGAAGTCATAGCAGACTTTGCATTTCCCAAATTCAGTCCATGAGAATACAGTTCAACATAGAGGGGGTAACAAATGATGGTTCTGATTTGATTGAACCTAATTTCAAAGGACTTCTGGATACGAAAGAGATAAATGTTGATTGGTCAAAGGAGGAGGAAGATGACATTGAATGCAGAACACAACATGTTCTCAAATTAACTGAAAAATGGCTGCAAGAAAAAATAGAGCAGTCTAGTCCTAAAATGATTGGAGTTAAATCTTCAATTTTATTTTCCTCCCCCTCTATTTCTAATATGCCTAAACCATCTAGTAATATAGGTTCCTTTGATAAGCAACAAAAGAAAGATTCTAAGAAGAAGTCTGTGGCAGAGCTTTCCTCTGTGGCCTCTCCTCAACGCATTACCAGGTTGAGATCCCGGTCACAAAGGAAAGTGAAGATGACTAAGGAGAAGATGGAGACAGTTAACCTGGAGGATGACAAGTTTGGAGACTTGAACAATCAAATTGGAGATGATGACCAAATCATGAAGGATATCTTTCACCTCGATGATGTAACCCTGGATCTAATGGACACCCCTGCTAAAGTTGGTCCTCAACCAGCAACAACTAGTGATACTCCCAAATGGTTAACTTCTTCAGTTAATAAGAAGTGGATTCTAATTCCTGTATCAATTCCAGTGCAAGATATTGTTAGTAAATATGCTCAAAAGAATCCTAAAGCCAAAAAGGTGAAGAGTACAGCACGCATGTTTGCTGATGCTAAAACCAGGAAGTGGAAATCTGAGGTAGCTACTTATAGACCAAAGGAAGAAAAGAAAGATGTGGCAGTTGAGGATTTTGAAGTAACCAAAATTGAGTTAGGGACAATGGACAAAGCTGAAAAGAACCACCTTTTAAAGGAAACAGCCCAACAACTGCTGATTACATCGGTGCAAGATAGCAAAGAGAAGAAGGAATTGATACAGACCATTGTTTCACTTTCCCAGTTTATTAATACATTCTGCAACTTTTATGCTACCCCATTGTCCCAATCATCTCAGGTGTTTGATCCCAATTCTGAAGAAAGTAAGATGTTCCTGAATCAAGTTCAGAGGGGGCACACTTTGGTTTCTTCAGTTGATGAATGGATGTCTCAGGTACTCAATAATGGTAGGCAATACATTAAAGATTCACATTCAATTCTTCATGACACTAAGATAGTGATAAGAGAGTTGTAGGCTCAGCGCCAAGTATGGGGTACAGATGAGGAAAAATGGGTGTCAGCAATGACCAAATTTATGGAAATCGAGAGGCATGGCTTTAATAAATTCTATGCTGAAAAGTCACTAAAAGGTGTCGAAGAGTCCCTTTTCTTCATTCTCAGGAAAAATATCAGTTGGCGCATTGCTCTGATAAGAAGTGCTATTAAGGAAAATAAGGAATATGAAGCTGAAGCTAAACAGATCCAAAAATCTTCCCTGACTAAGTTGAA
Source organism: Thuja plicata (assembly GCA_018584345.1). NCBI lineage: Eukaryota > Viridiplantae > Streptophyta > Pinopsida > Cupressales > Cupressaceae > Thuja > Thuja plicata. The sequence goes on along the minus strand of MU227509.1, from coordinate 938,127 downwards.
AATGATTAATTTCACTTATACCTACCCCTCCGTCTTTGGTGAGAAAGAACTAAAAGGCATTCTAGATGCTTTTGACTTAGCAATTAAGACTATTAGAGAAAAGATGCATCCTAAAGCCTCTGACTTAACTCAGATAGCAAGGATCGAGTCTATGCTTTGTCTGTGTGTCGATCAATTATCCAATGTCACTAAGAAGGTGAAGAAACTGAGGTGGAACAAAGATGCCTCTATGGCCTGAACAGTAAACTCCAAGATACCGCATCTGTCACTCGTGAAAGAACTGGTTCAAGAATATAAAGAATGGAAGACAACTCAATCAGTTACCAATAAAGAAGGAAGTTCGGCGGGAAGCGAGGATCATGCCACAGATAAGGAGCCTGATTTGGCTATCTAGTTTTTATTGAATTAGCATGCAAAAATTTTAGGACGTGTGTCCTCTTTCTGGTGGTTTACTTATTTAACTATTTGCCTGAGAGGCCATGTTTTTTGGGAGGCCTCTCGGTGCTCTGCTACTATTTATTTCAGCTGCTCAAAATTTGAAAGGGTTCAAAAAAATTTTGACTGATAGATATAGTTTTTGATAATTATAGTTCAAATTGTTAAATATTATGAACAGAATAGATTTCAGACATTTATCTGTGTAGTAATTTCTAAAATATATGACAAGAAGGTTATTGAATCTATGTTGTTTATAAACTAGAGCAAGGTTTCCTATGTCAACATATTGTTTGGCATGTTTTATATATCTATCTTCTCTCTCATGATATCTAAATTCTGGGTTTTATCTATTTCCTATTATCTATGGTCAAGAAGTCATTTATGTTTTCATGAAATGTCATTGTGAAAGTGACTGTGGTTCCTTCCTATTCATTATTTGGTTATATTACCTTCATGTTTGCTTAGAAGCATAACATCAAAGAATGATATTGTAGCCTTTCTAAGCTTTCTGGTTAAAAGCTAATCAATTAAATCATTATTTCATTTCATTGAATATGATATTAGGGAGCTGTACCTATTATAAAATTTAGAGGGAAGTGATCACAAAAGATACTTACCCAACTGTTAGAAATAGTTTATCTTTTAAGGGTGATAGAGTAAACTTAAAAGGTTATTTGTAGAAAGACAAATCTATTCACTAACAATACCAAAATGCATTAGTGTACATACAAAGCTAAGCTATTTATACTTATCGAGAATCATCAGTTAACGTATAAAGCTAAGTTGCTAAGTACAAACTGAGATTCATCGGTAATCATGAAAGTTGACTTGTTGTCTTCGCCATACACCAAAATACATCGGTGCAAGTTGATAGCTACCCCAAAGCATCGTGTTCTCACCAAGAATTTTATTTGTGTATCAATTGACAACTCCATCTTCACACACCGAGAAGTTGTTGAGAATTAATGACTCAACTTAGGGAAAATTCTATAAATAGATGATGGAAGGGTTTCATTTTTAACCAAGCAACTAGAGAAAAGAAATAGAGAGAAACCTGATCATGAAGCTACTCAATTGTAGAGTTTCAACAAATCAACTCCCTGCACTACAGAAAGATTCCTAATAGCTACAGAGGTTGAAGTAAGTAACAGAGATAAACGATAAATCTACTTTCATTTACGGGAAAAATCCATAATTTCAGAAATGATGGCAAATACATCAAGAACCTCCAAGATTAAGAATGATAAGAAGAATAAGGTCAACCTAATCAAGAATTCAACCTATGTGGAACCTCATTACAAGATATTTCCTAAGGTTTCTTCACAACCTGACAATGCTGGTGCATTCTCCATAATACCAACTAGGGTTTTTATCGTTGAAGACATGCGAGCTTATATACACTGAAAGATTGAAGAAATAGGAGACCTGGAAGTTGAGAAATATTTCAAGAAGATTTGCAATGATGATTCCACTATAAAGGAATAGCATAAACACATTGAATTAAAAGGGCTCACAAATACCCTATAGTTCCCGAAGGAGTTCAAAACTGAATAGATTTGGTTAGTGCTAAGTCGACTGCATGACCAAAAGTTATGGCTAGATGAACCTAAACCAATAACCAGGGATGTTATACATGTTTTTACTAGTTATCCCATAATTGAGAAACCCAAAGCATTAAAACACCCTCCTCAAGTTGAAATTGAGAAGAACATAGGAGCTAAATGGGATGGAAGAGGACTAAAGGTATCCACCATCACCGATGATGAAATGAAATTTGGAGCATGTGTCTTAGGATACAATTTATTTTAGGCTAGAAGGATGAATAGTATTGCATCTGGAGCATTGGATACATCACATAAAATTATCAAGAAGGGACTATAGTTGGATCTGTCAGAACTTATGCTAAGACAATTGGATGAGAACATGAAGATAATAAGGACTGCAAAGCCCAACTCATGTAAGTTTGGTTCACTCATCATGTGCATATTTTTTTACTTCCAAGAATCCTTCCCATCCATAGGAAATATAAAATGGGACATTACAAGACCAGTGACCACACAAATTAGTGAGTTCATCAAATCACTAGGAGACAGTTTCAAATCAATCATGGATGAATACTTTGCTAGATTCAAAGAAAGAATGTAGAAGAGAGTAAGGATTCCAAAACATTTAGTAGAAAAATTCAAGACTGACATATGTTTATGGTAGACACTGACTACACCTACATCAAGCTAGTTGTACCAAGGATAGCATGGCTGGCTCCACTTGATTATGAGGTGAACATAGATCAAGCATCAAATGCTATTGAGGCATTGATAAATGAACCATTGGAAAAATCACAACCCAGGTTTGGAACTTATGAGGAAGCCAAAGAAAGGATTAAAAATGGCTTAGTTGTGAAAAATATTGATAGAAAGAAAGATTAAATGGTTAAGACCTTGAAGGAAATACTGTCGATGAATGAGGAGGAAACATAATAGACTAAATAAATTGAGGGTCAGTCACCCATTGATGAAGCTGAGAAGGAGAGTGACTCAGAGTCCATAGAGTCTGATTCACCACCTCCACCATGAGAAAAGAAGCCAAGAACTACTGCTGCAACTAGGACCAAGATCAGACAATAAAGGATGTAATTCCTTCCCCAATCAAGAAAGGTCAAGTAAGGACCTACAAAAGAAAACCTCAAACCAAAAAGACAAAAGATCCAAAGAGGAGAAGGAAATTAATCCTAACCAAGGAAGATATCAAAGATACTCAGCAGGATGAATCTATCCAAAAAGAAAAGAGTAAGATTCCTGAAACTATTGATGAGGTATGTGCTTCTAATATCAAATCAGGTATAGAAAATGATCACAAGATTAAGAAATGGCTAACATTGGATCATGAGGATAAAAATAAAATAGAAGAGGCAATTATCAAAATGATGTGTATAATCAAATATGTTCCTATACAGCTAGCAGATAAAATGGAAAAAGAACTTTATAATAGATTATAAGCAAGATGGACATTTGTATTACATTATAAGAAATAGATTAGGGAAAGAGCCCTAGTTTTTGTCATGCCCCCCGAATCTAAAATGGAGGAAATTGAAGAGATTATGAAGGAACACTCCAAAAGGTTCTCACCATAGTTAAGAGCCTATCAAGTACTTCAAGGACATCTACTTGAACTAGACAAGAAAATTGAGGCTGAATGGAGAAAGATACTTGATATACCTAAAAAGGATACAAGTCCCGAGCCACAAATTGCTCTTACCGACAAGAAACAGAAAAAATATGATCAGGATAACCAGAGCCCCAAACATATTATTATTAAGTTAATGAATATGTTAATGAAGAATCATTGAACACAAAATCCAACAAGGATGTGGACATTGCATATGAAACATGGCTGGATAATATAATCATTGATGCTAACGGAGAAAATATTGCAGATGAAGTACAAAGAGATGAAGATGTCACTATTGTCAAGGACCAAACCAACAAAAAGAACACTACAACAAATTCAGCATAGGTAGACACACCAAGACAGATACTACTGTTGATACAAGCTATCAACATTATCTCAGAAAAGGTAAAAAACACCAGAGAAGGAACCAGGCATACCTGAGAATAAAGGTAATGATGAAAAAAATGATACATCTGATGAGAAGAAAGAGACACCTGATGAACAGGTAGTCACCGATGGTGATCAAAATGTTAAAAATATAGATCACACAAAAAAAGATGTAGATAACACCACAAAGCATGCACAAATGAAAGATACAGATGAAGTGCAAAAGGAGAGAGTTGAAAAAGATAAGCCAATTGATACCACTCCTAAGAACACCAAAGGAGATGTTGCAGTTACACTGAAGGTTGATGAGGAGACATCCACACACAATTGAAAGGAAAACCCCAAGTATTAGGAAAAAGGTACAACACCACTGAAACAATCCCCTAGCACATCTGACCAAGCAGAGAAATTTGCAATGGTTTTGCATACAGGTGCATCACAAAAGAAGAAGAAAACCAAGAAGAGTAAGTTGGCGGTCACACTTGGTGAAATCATTGAAATACCAAAGTGTGAGCCAACCATATTGGACTATGAATCTCTTATAGAATATGGAGAGATATGTCAAAGAAAAGCAATGCAGACAAAGCTTAGAAAAGAACACAAAGAATCTCTAGTGTTGGAAACCACAAGAGACATCTAAAACCAAATAGTTCCTGACATTGATGTTGATCACAATGCCCCCTTTCTGGATAAACTTTCTATTCTCACCAAAGCAATCAAAACTCAAAATGTGGATGCAAAAAAGGCTATTGAAGAACAAGCAGAACAAAAGCTCCAATACAAATTGACATAAAAGATCAGCCAAGAAGTGGCAAAAAATAAGGTAAAGCTTTGAAAACTAACAAATTAATTAGATCCAATCATTACTAAAGCTATTTCCTTAATTCAAAAGCTATGCACTTTGGATAAATTTGTTGGAGATTTGATTTTGAACAGTTGATTGATTGTATGTTTGTCATTGATGACAACATATAATACACAGCAGTACTTCTGTATGTAATTATCCATATGATGACATGAAGACTTGCATGGATAGATACATGTTGTTGACATGTTTATTATGCTATGTTCATACACACAGACCCAGATATGATGTTTCAATAAAGATATGTAATTCTATTATTGACGGTTATAGTTCTAGAGGAATAACGGTTTAAGGCTGACATATGTAACATATTTATTGAGTTGTGCCTATCTTTAGGATATGTGTGTGTATATTAATGATTAGTTATGAGTTTTTGATATTACTCTAAAGGTGCCAAACGTATTTCAAGAAGATTGCAAAGTTATGGTTAAATTGGTGAAGCCGACTTAGTGAAGCGACGCGTCTATTCAGTTTATAATTACGCGGTTGTAATTATGCTTTCCAACTTAATAGAGCTAACAAGGATGTTACGAAGAGTTGTCTAACAGGTCCCATGATCTCATACTTGGTGTATGTACTTATAGAAGGTCATTTGTGATAAGAATAGTTGTGAAAGCCAGAGATAAGAAAAGCAGAGTAGAGTGTCAAAGAAGCAGAGCTATATTTATCATATGTTGATAATATAGATATTGAAGATTTCAGAATATAGATAAGATTGTTGTAGTTCTTTACAAGAGGTTAAAGCATCGGCACACAAAAGGAACTGATTAGACAAGTAGTGTCACAAACAGTAGTTCACCTTGATGATACAGTGTGTATCAAATAACCAGAAGGTTGTAGCCTTCACCACTTGGACAGTGAGTCCACCACCCCTAATAGGGTTATTGTAAAAGACTCCTAACAGGGTTAGACCCTTAACCAGGTCACTATACTACTACATTGTATTGAACAACTCCTAATAGGGTTGAAATATCTTTTAACAGGGATTACTATAAATAGTATAGTTCTTTGTGGGTACTAATTCCCACCGGGGTTTTTACCATTTGGTTTCCCCATAACCAAATTCATGTGTTGTGTAATGTGTTATCTGAATGTGCATTTACTTTGTATCAATCTGGATTAATAATTATAAGAAAAAAATAAAGCTATTGATAACTGATTCACCCCCCTCTTAGTTATCCCTAAAGTATTCTAACAATTGGTATCAGAGCCAAGTGCCTTGGAGAGAAAGCCTAATAGCTTAAGGTAGATCAGATGGCATACTTTAGAAAAGAGAGCCCTAAGTTCAATTAAGAGAACTATCTGGATTGGAAGAAAAAAATGATAACACATCTACAATGTGTTAGCTTTGAGATCTTTGAGATTGCTACACAAGAAGTTGATATTCCATCTTTAAAATACCTTGCAAAGGATGATGCTACTAATAGACAAAAGGAAACATTTACCAATAATTCAATTGCCAAAGAAGCCCTTATTAGTGCCCTATCAGATAGTGAATTTTCTAAGATCAAGAAAGTTGACCGAGCTTATAACATATGGAAGTATCTAGAAGACATGTTTGAAGGAGATATACAAGCCAAGAATGCACGCAGAAAGACATGGAAAAAGAAATATAATAGTCTTGAAATGTTACCTGAAGAAAACATTAGATCTTATAATCAGAGGATAAATAAAGTAGTATCTAGAATTAGAAACAATGGAGGAGAAATTTCAGAAGAAGACATAATGGACAATTTAATGACTACATTGACAACAGACTATGAAATTAAAATCAACATTCTAGATGAGACCATGTAGTTTTCTAAAGACTTCAAGAGAGAGACTTTGACCAGAAAAATTTCTGCATTTGAGATATCAAGATTGAAGACTGAACTTGAGAATGAAACAACCTTCAAAGCTTCAATCCACGGTAAGAAATCCTCACACATCTCTAGTCATAATGAGAATGAAGAAACTAATGAAGAGCTAGAAGAGATAATTTCCATGATTGCTAAGATAGAAAATAAAGGAAAAGGAAAGTATGAAGGACAGCTTCCATTCAAGTGTTTTTCATGTAATAAGATTGGTCACTTTGTATCTAAGTGTCCCACAAGAGTCAAGAAGTTCAGATCTGATTACAAACCTAAATATA
>MU227509.1:907266-926860 GCA_018584345.1 Thuja plicata | reverse complement strand
TTCCCACCGGGGTTTTTACCATTTGGTTTCCCCATAACCAAATTGATGTGTTGTGTAATGTGTTATCTGAATGTGCATTTACTTTGTATCAATTTGGATTAATAAGTATAAGAAAAAGATAAAGTTGCTAATAATTGATTCACCCCCCACTCTCAGTTATCCCTGAAGTATTCTAACAAAATTCACAAAGGATAATAGTGATAAGATTGCAAAGATCAATTTCGATCTAAATGCAAGTGCTAAAAGTCTAATCACAGATGGAAATGCAATCAAATTGCATTGTGAGAAGATAATTAAAATCAAAAGGTTAAGACAAGAACTTTGGGAAGCAGAATCACAATTCAGAGAAGAGGTTACCGAGATATAGGCTCAACTTTTACCAAACCTCACACTTCTGCAATAGCACATAAGTTTGCCAAGATAGCTAATTGCCACCCCTGAGATGTTTGTAGTAGACAGCATCTATGACATGCATGCTAGGATTACCCTAGAGTATATGGCTCTTGAGAATCTAAAGGAGAAATGGGAGAAAATGATGGAGGAAATGAAGATCTCTCACTCTCATATTTTTGACCAGTTATAGGTATACACCTTTTCCCTTACTATCAAGAAAGGGGGAAAAGGAAAATGATATTTACAATAAGGGAGAATGATATGTATAGTACATATAGCACAAAGGGAACAAACAAGGTGAAAAGGAAGAAATAGTATAAAGACAAGTGTACATACACATATACTATACTATACCAGAATATGCATAGGGAGAGTCATGTTATGACTAAGTAATATGCATGGTGTACATACTATAAACATTTTTAGTATTTTGCACATATTAGTTTTTGATACTAATGTCAAAGGGGAAGATTGATGACATAAGTTTTTCCATTAGTATACAAAGATAAAATAGTTGTTTGAACCATCGGTTACACTACACCAAAAGACAGGTTTCAGTTCAGACTGAAAGTTCTAAGTATAGAGAAACTTGACGACACAAGTTTTACAATGTAAACCGAAAGTGCAACCCAAAAATGATATAGAGGAACCCGAAAAGCAGGTTATACTATAAACCAAAAGAGAAGAAAAAAAGGAACCCAACAGAGAAAGAGAAACCAATAGATTGTTTAAAAAAGGAACATTGAAAGATAGACAAACTGATTCCAGAGCAACCCGAGCATCAGACACCAAAATTCAGTTATATCTCGAGAAAAGTGGATCTGACTTCCACGTCAGATAAAACATTTATGCCTTATATTTAGAGTTTAGACTTGTTTTTAAAACCATTTCTTTAGGAACAAGAAACATAATTGTAATTGTTTTAATCATTCTAACTAATTAAAAACATGCAAACTAGGAGATCAAGGTCAAGTTGTAAACCTTTGATCATAGAGTTAAGTTTGTAATACGTGAAACTAAAAAGGTCAAATATTTTGTATAAATAGATGTGTAATCATTCATTTATAATGGATGAGAGGATAATTGTAGCTAAGGAGCACATCTATGGATCAGACTGAGAGTTTCAAGAAGCAGAATAACAAAAGATGAATTTGGTTATCAAGAACCAAGAATCAAGGCTACCGAGCAACAAAGGTATTAACAAATCACATTAGGTGATACATTGTAAATGTAAACTTTAATGGATATGTAATCATAAATTTTAGATTTCATACACTTAAGTCAATGAGTATTTTTGTCTACATTCTAACAAGTATAGAAAATATAACAAATCCTTTCAAGAAAGGTGGATTTAATAATCCCATTGTAAATCTCTTAACTGAGTGCACTCTAAATAGTGTTGCTAAAGATCTTAATAGAGTAGACCTTAACCAGTCTCCACATAATACTCCTAACAAGGTAGATCATCAGAAGTGATCAAATTGTAAGCCTTAACTAGCCCCTTTCAATCTACAAATAGTGAAGTTTTGTGGGTGCCATCACCACCGCAGTTTTTACCTTCTAACAAGGGTTTTCTACATTACCATATCTTGTGTTATGTGTTATTTCTTTCATGAATGTTTCTATTAATTTCTACATACAATTAAGATTATGAATTGATATCACATGCATAAAGAAAGAACAACAGATATGATCGCTAAAGCAAAGATTTGATTACATAAGGATAAAGGTTAATTAACTAAAAAAATTAGAGGTATTGATTCACCCCTCCTCTCTTAGTACACACTTCCCATTATTTCCAACACATATCTACCATGTGTTGTGCAAATTACCCATGTTTTGTAATCCCAAACATATGAGTTACCGACTCTTCTCAGTTTATAAGCATTTTCTTGTTCTTTGGGTTTCCAGACTTGCTTTTTCTTTTTCCTGCATTCATGAGATGTGTGGCCATGTATTTTGCAAGTAGAACAATATTTTTCCATGTAGGATTTATTGTTTGGTTTTTTCACCTTAGATCTGCATTCATGTGCTTTGTGTACATGCTTGTTACATTTATAGCAATTACCTATGAATGTAGAAGTTTATTTAGGAATACCTTTAGCTTTGCTCCTACAAACATTTGATGTGTGGCCTGGTTTTCCACAGTGATTTCATGACTGCTTCTTTTCTCTTGGATTTGTGTAGAAATTCCTTTGATTAGATTGGTTTGATGATTCTCCATGCTCGGTATACCCTAAACTGGTATTGTTGTTGAGTCTTCTTTGTCCATTCAGAAAATCATCCATTCTTTTTGTACTTTCTTCAGCTTTCTTGATCATATCATTATGTTGTTGTTGAATCCTTACTTCATGCTTCAGTTTCTTATTTTCTTCTCTTAGTTCACCAATAGCTTCCAATTTCCCATTAATTTCTATGTTCACTTGGTTGGCCTTATGACGCATAATAACTATTTGATTGGTAATCTCATGGTGATGTTTGGTAAGTCTCTGTATCTCAGATTCTTTCTCTTACAGCTTTTCAGTGATCTTCCTCCTATCATCAATAGCTAATGTTCTTTCTTGTTTAGCTTGTCTATCATTATTCATAACATCAATCATTCTTACCATTTGTGTCTCTTGACCGATTTGCAGTACCTTCACTTGTTCAGTAAGATGTTGGTTGATTTCATTAAGACTTGTAATGCTTCCTTTAGATGTGTCAGATGTATTGCCAGATATGTTGCTGGATCTAGATCCTGATGAATCAAATAGGTCATGTGTCTCTTCTTCATGATAGTTAGTTTCATTGTAGTGAGATGTCATGACTTTTCTCTCATCTTGATTCTCGCTTCTTTGTATTGCTCATAGAAGATATGTATCTACAACTTCTGATTCTCAATATTTTTTTCAAGCTTATACCTTTCCATTCTATGATCTTTTCTCTCAAGTGATTTAAAATTTTCCAAATAAGAGATCTAGATCTGATACCAATTGTTGGAATAATGGAATTATGTGTATTGAGAGGGAAGGGGTGAATCAGTACCCTTAAAACTTTTTATCAAATAACCTTATTAATATTTTCTTTCTTTACCGACCATATTACTTTTCTACCTTATGCATGTAATATCATAACATAAATGTAAGTGCATATAAACAATCATAGAAACATTCATGAAACTTAGTTGCACATGACACAAGAATTGATAATGTAGAAAACCTCTATTAGAAGGTAAAAAATATGGTGGGGATGAAACCTACAAAGCTTCACTATCTACAAAATGGAAGGTGTCAGTTAAGGATACAAGTTTGATCACTTCTGATGATCTTACCCTATTAGGAGTAACATGTTAGAATTTCTAAGTCTAGTTGGTTAAGAGATTTTAGCAACACAATGTATGTGTGCACTCGGTTAAGATGTTTACAATAAGACTATTAAGTCCACCTTCTTAAAGGATTTCTTCTATTTGCTACAATTGTTAGAGAGTATTCAAAAACACTTATGACCTAATAACTTTCAATCTTGAATTGTTGAATACAGATCCTTTAAGCTCACAAAATATATGTATCACCTATAGTGATTGATAATACCTCTGTTCTACTCGATAGCCTTGAATATAGTTCTTCATAATTGAATTTTTCCTTTTGTGTCCTTCTACATGAAAATCTCTATCTGATACATAGATGTCCTCTATGGCTACAATCATCAAGTTCTTGATTGATTATACATCTATATATACAAATGTTTTGACCTAATTAGGTTTCACACTTTACAAAATAAACTCTATGATCAAAGGTTTAAAACTTGACCTTGATCTCCTAGTTTGCATGTATACAATCAGTTAAACTGATTAAAACTATTACTTATTCTTTTCTTGATCCTCAAGAAATGGTTTTCCAGCTAAGCATAAAGCTAATTCAAAACTAAAGTGCTTTAGCTAATGTGTTTCTCAGATCCAATTTTCTCAGGAATAAAATTGTCTCTAGGTAGACTGGTGCTCGGTGATGTCTCTATAGACATACTACTCTCAGGTTACTCTGTAGACTATGCTCTCGGGTTACTCTATGAACTGTGCTCTTAGTTTACTCTTTGAACTATCTTTCAGTGATAGTGCTATCGATATTCACTAATTTTGGTGATCATTGTGCTAAGACATTTTTGGTGACCTCTGCACTTGACTGAATGTTTTCATTCGGTGATCATGTAGCCGAAGGTTCAAAAACTATTTCCTTTTATACTAATGACAACTTATGAAGCTTTAAGGATTATCATGAAGTTCATTAAACACAAGAACCTTTCTTACAAAGTAAAATAGATTTTACAAGAGTCATCCGACATAAAAACCACATCAACTATAAACAAAAACAAGAGAGTCAGTCAACTAAGTCAAATATAAATTCCAAATATCGACAAGACAAAATCTATTTCGATTAAGATAAGGTTAAAAAGGAACAAGGTTCGACCAACCTATCAACCTGATTAAGTGACACAAGAGTCCATAATTCAAGAAGAGTTTTGACCAACTATCAACAAAAACATACAAAAGAGAGACTTCAACCAAACTGTCGAAGTATATTAAATACAAGAACCTTGCTTGCAAAGGAACATAGATTTTACAAGAGTTATCAACTGGCTATCATAAGAGTGCAAATATCAATACAAATGCCATAATAGTAGACCACTGGTCATTTACAAAGAACTCATAAAAGAATAAACATGAAGACTTCCTGATAGGAGCTCCACACACCTAGGTCACACAACCATCAGGGGTGAGAATATTGTAGGAGTGCATTGCCACCCTACCACGAAGTATTTATGCTTCCCCAGAATCTTTCCTAGCATGAAAGATACCCAACCCAGCTAGAAATAGTGTAACAAAGTAAAAGTGACTGAAGTAATAGAATTGTGTTATATGATACATCCATATTTAATTACAATATACACATCATGGACTTCCAAAAGTATTTCTAAATAAATCTTATTCCATTTCACAAATATGGATACTGTTGTGCAAGATTCTTACTTATTGCATAGTACAACATGTTTCATGGGTGTATTTAGCATACATAAAGTACATAAGTAAAAATTCTTATATTTACTATCAAATCATGTCAAGTTCAAAATTTCACCAATATCTATCTGGTTCAAATGGTAAGTATAACTTGGTTTCTTACTAGTTCATGGAGAAAACTAAAGAATGCATAAATAGGTAAAAATGTATACTTCACTTCAAGGTGTTCATAGAAATTCAAAATATTCAGGAAGTATAAACATATATCAAATGAATAATAGGCACAACATGTTTACAAGTATAATAAATTTTCAAGTCTATGCTTCCCTCTCATTTCTACTCATCAAGATTTGACTTTCATCTCTTTTATTTAAAAAGTAGGAGTAACACTACTTTACCCCAAACACTAAACACACTCAAGAACATTTTTCTATGCAAATCCAACACATAATTAATGGTTCTAAGTGAGATTTTGTATCTTCAATCATGACATACTATAAGAACCCTTGGGAGGTGCTAATGATATCTCACACCTTTTTCATTACATGCATCCTTATACTTAGGACATTTATTAAGAGCATTACATGATTCAAATTTAAACTATATGCAATGACATAAAGAAACCCCTGAGTTATTTGCACAAAGGAAATCATCATAGCTTAGGTCATTCTTATTACCAAGCTCTCAAGTATATTTAAATAAAAATATATAGGATCACATATCCTTCTAATATAAAATGAAAAAGTCTTTTATCAAATCCTTACAATATATCCCATTGATAGTGTTTTCTAATTCCAACCTGATTAAAATCCTTTAAGATCTCTATGCTACTAATATCATGAACACCTAAGGATTTCTTCCTTTGGATGATAATTTTTAATCTCTGGTTTTTCGAGGGTTCATCTTATCCTTAGAACGATTATATCTTCACAAACATCAACCTTTATAATTTTATTTCTTTACTACAATAAGACAACTCTTATGGTCGGGGATTCTATAGGGCATACGAACATGGTTATGATTATAGAGAACATGTACTTTATATATAAGAATGTGCTACAATAAAGTGCTTCTCTAATCTCATGGATAATGTACAGGCATAAAAGGAAATATGAAAACTTGCATTACAGTAAAGAGATTGTAGAAATCATATATCGGTTCTAAGGTTCTATAGCAAATCCACCAATCTAAACCATGATTGATAACTCTAATTATAGAAACTTACTCTCTAGAACCAAATGGTGATAATCACATCTATTTTACATAGAAATAAAAATTCCTAACCTATTCAAACTGATTAATTTATTTTCCATTACCAACATACGAATATGAGAAATATAATCAAGCTTAGCAATAAGACAAATTCCATAGCCATTTAGCAAGCTGAAATCATATTTCTGATTTCAATACCCAATTCAAAACATAATAAAAAGCCCTTCCTCAATACCAAGTAATGGAGGATGGTTTTTACCTGAGCAGGCACCCATTCTAGCTTTATCTAGCTTTCAATCCATTGGTAAAATGGTGGCATCACTCGGATATTTCCTCTCAAAATTATTTTCTAAAGCCGTTGAAATCTTTGGTGGCTTCAATGAAGGCATTGTAATTGTAGAAATGCTTGCTTGGACAACTTCCTTCATTTCTGTGCTTTAGCATTTGGTTGAACACATTCTCAGTAATAATGGATGTCATTCCTTGCCCAGAAGGGGACGGTCTAGATCCTCCACCGCACTAGCTTTGGAAACTGGGTAGAGTACAATGGTCAGTAGTATTTCCACACCACCCATACTCACTGCAGCACAACCCCCCTCCAACATGGCTGCCTTCTTTTCGCCTGCAATTCTCAAAAAATGTAGGGATACCCACTAAAATCAAAGCAACTACTAAACAAACTAACATCTTGACCTTGGCCATTTTTTCAAGGCAATCGAAAGTGCTTCTCTCGTTGTTTCTATTTTCCTATTCTTTCTTTTTGTGACCTCTCTTTTCCCTTCATTGACCTCTCTCTCTCATTATTTTCTCCTTCAAAATTTGTTCCCTCTGTCTTTTAAGCTGCGGTCTTCCCTCTTCCTTTTGCATCCATTTCCTCTGTCTCTATATCGAGGACCAAGGAAGTTTCTAGAAACTCCATAGTCAACTAAAATAGAAGGACGATAAGATCATTCATAATGATGGTGGGTGGATGATGATTTTAGATACCCCATTAATCCAAACAGTGGGATATTTGATTTCATGAAAAATGTGTCAGAAATGCTATTCATTTCCATGTAGATCTTTGGAAACTAATTCTTGAGTTGGAGGTTTTTGACTCATGTCCTGTCTCCATGCTATGTCATCACATGTGTTTCTGTGAAAAAGGGCTATGACATCCTCCCCCCCTTAGAAAATACATCATCCTCAATGTTTCACTCAGTTCGCCTCTTAAACCATCAAGATTTTTAAGATGCAAGTATTACATAATAAATACCTTTATTAACAAACTTCTAAGACAATACAAAAATGTGTATCCATGAGGTAACATTTCTTACTAAAACTTAAAACTAGATTTTAGCATTTCTCAATTGATTCTATGCTTAAAATTTGTAAGCATTTCAGCATAAGTAACACACATGTTCAACAAAAATAACTCTCAATGACAGTATAGATGCATATTAGAAACAAGCACAAGGTAAAGTAAACATGTACAAGAATTAAGTAATCATCTCATAGACAAGTTCTAAGTGAGTGTGTGAATTCCATCACCACCTTACAGTTTTACAGGGTTAGATTACCTCTCTCCGACAATATTCCCCCTCCCTTATAATGTGTCATTCCTTCTATTACATAGGAATAACATGAAAGAATCAATTCATATTGTTATTATAACCAAAATAGAAATCTGACATTCCCTTATCTCAATGCTTTCATAAATAACTTACATAATACCCTTAAAATAGAAACAAAGCACACACATACATGTGCTTACTTTACCATACCGTGATGTCATAATGAATTGAGCACATTACTTAGTGCCTTTTATCCACATTCCAGGAACACTCTTATATATATATTCGCTCACAATATTATTAGCCCAATCATAATGTCAATACTTCATAGAAGAAAAGTGTTAATATTTTATATTCAAGAGTAAAATAATCATTTACAAAATTTTAATTAAAATAAGCTCTATTTCATAACTTGATCATAAGTAAATTATTCATATGTACCATCTAGCACATGGTACTCACTAAGTAAGAAAATTTATCCATCCATACTCACAATTCCCTGTAAAGGTTAGTGGGTCCATTCTTCCATTTATGTGACCTAGGCCCTCATGCCCATCTGGTCACAAGAATAATTCAAAAGAAATTTTTAACTCATTTCATCATAAGAAATATGTCTTCATTTCCAAGACAAATGTGATTCAAAAAAGGTTACATCTTACCATAAATAAGCATTCTATTTTTTCGCTCTGTAATGTAACTATGCTTGATTTTGGCATAGACATTCCAATACATCATGATAATTCATCATTACATAAAATAAAATACAAGTATGTCATACATCAAGAGTACACATCAAAAGAAAAACCATTAGGGTCAATTAGGTAACAAGATACATAAGTGTTATTTGAAAAATTAAATGTAAAGGCTGAACCTAATCCAATAAAATGCCACATAAGAAAAACATGCTAAAAATTCTCTAATGTTGATTCCACAGTCATAGTCTGTCAATCCTATAGACTAATTGACCAAAAAGGTCAAAACAAGTAATCATGTACACATAATTTCTAAAATTCATATGAAACAATATCATGAATGCCATTGGACAACTGTCCATCTACATGCTCCAGTCTCCTAAGCCATTGGACACCTGTCCATCTACAAATCTCAAGATGGGAGTGTGGTTTAGAGCATTTTTTTGCCCAACCATAAAGCGTTACACTTCCTTGGGATTCTATCTACTCACAAAATTCCCAACTCTGAATCCTATAAAAATACAGAAGGCATGGGATATCTGGTGCAGCCGTGAAACTAACTACTCTCCACATATGTCTAAGTATAACTAATCACAGATGTGGAAGTGAGATGAAACATAGGAAACATATTTAAGAAAACATATGCAAACATCTTTGGCCAAAGCATTTTAATACCAAAATTCTACTGGAAAGTAGGGTAAAAAAATAAATATCACTTCTACCCTTCCCTATTTTGCCCACATTCAGCACCTATCACCGGAAGGTAACCTTTCCAATTCTCTCATATAGTAAGTAAAGTAATGCAACTCATGCATATCATATATTTTATTTTCATGTGATAATGTACCAATTACGATACGTGGACATCACACAACAAATCTAATAGTCAAGAATCATGTCTTCATCATGAAAAATCACATACATCATAGGAAATTATATAATTTGAGCCATTTGATCAAATAAAACATAATACACAAGGAGGAGGTGTTGACCATTCTATCAAAAAAACCATAGTATATCATTACAAAAATAACTCTATTCCATTATCATCAAGAAATGTCAACCTACTCGTCAAACATCAAGTTAAAATACCCCAAGTATAATTTCACACTATCTCGTGCATCATTATCCATGTGTTAGTAATATCATATTAGAGTCATAAATTGTACTTTTGACATGGATTCTATCATCTCAAGGATATCCATGCAATTCTCCTCATAGCATCAAAAACTTACATCAAATGCATATAGATCAATGTATATTATTTCATGCAATACATAACTATTATTTTCAACCATGTTCCTTCTAATGTTCTTTAACATTTCATAACTGATAAAACATATTTCAACAAAATATAAATGCAAGAATAAGAATGTTATGTTCTTCGCAATCTACTCCCTTATACATTCTATCAATGTTCCACGTTGAACATGTTAGAGAACGTCACTTCACATCATAGGACTAGCAATAAAGAACACACATCCTAGCCACCTCCAGATCATAAGAAATCTCAAAATTAAAGTTTACAAATTTCAACCCAAAATCTCAAAGATGTGCAAAATTAATAGAAAATAAATGTGAACAAGAAGCACAATTTATAAATACACAAGATTTGGTGGCTAGACAGTGACAAGAAAAACTTAAAATTCAAGCTAGTCCTTCATCACTTCCAAAGTTCATCAAGCTAGAAAACAACATAACCAAATTTGAAAATCCAGTTCACATATACAGAGTGACTATAACTAGCCACAAAGAGGGAGTAGAAGCTACACAACATCTTGCATTCAAAGTGTGCTAAAGAACATGACCAAACTCCTGGCATATATTTATCTCATATTTTACATCACTATATCATCTTATAATAGAATCACTTCCATGTTAAGAATGTTTACCCCTCCTTATGGGATGGTTTTGACCATCATCATATTGTACCCTCATTTTTTCACCCTCTCCTACTTTTATGCATGTTTAGGACCCTGATTGGGCCTCTCTGGACACTATCTATCCCATCTGGCACATTTTCCAAGGGTTATGACTCCCTAGGTCAAGGTTGACCTTGACCTTGACCTAGGTCAAGGTTGACCTCAATTTTAACCCAGGTCCCCCTTTCCAATTTGAAATTTTTCCAGCTCTCGGGGGTCATTAAAAGTTCATTTCCCCCTTCTGGGTCAGCTGTTTTGGGTTCCAAAGTGATGACTCTTAAATTATATTTAATATAGGTCCAATTCTAGGGATATAGGTCTAATTGGAATTTAATTCTCCTATGTAGGCCTCTCTAGAAGATTGTTCCCTAGATTCATATATAAGGAAGCCTTCTCCTCTCATTTTCTCTAACCAGCCATAAGTAGTAATTATCAACCAAGTGAAACATAAGTGAAATCTAAGCATCTACATGTTTTCAAGCTTTCAAACTTCAATCAAGGTTTTCAAGTCTTCCTCTTAAGCATTCATGTTCTCCATTAAAGATCAAGGATTCAAGCATTCAATACTTTGAAGGGATTTGGTTCAAGCATTCAAGATTCATCATTCAAACCCTAGATCTATCCATCATGGTGGTGTGATCTTCCTTCAAGATCCTTTGTACATCCTCAAGATCCATTCATTCTCTCTTCAAGGTGGATTCAAAGCATACAATCATGGAGGTTTATGGTTTTTAATATTGAGTCCAAGCTTTCATATTTACATACTTGTTTACATTCGAAGTATAATTGCATATCTATTTTCATAGCTTCATTAATTAGATCTACTTCTACTACTTGCTAGCATTCTCTATTTCAATTATTGATTTCAATGTTAATTCCTAAATTGGGGTTTGACTAAGGAAAACCTCTCCCCCCAAAAAACAAACCATTTTTCTTGTAGGGACAGGCTCAAAAAAGTGGATTGGAGTGAAGATTCAGATACCCTTTTCGGCAAACAGTCTGGATCCAGAAACATATTTTCTATCAGAGATTTTGGGTCAGAATCAACATTCTATTCTGGGTCAGAATCAGAGATTCTGGGTCAGAATCAAAAATTGTGGGTCAAAGGTGACATTCATTTCTGGGTCAGAATTGACATTTTTTTTAGGGTCAAAATTGGAGATTCTCGGTCAGAATCAGAAATTTTGGGTCAAAGGTGACATTCATTTTTGGGTCAAAATTAGAACTAAGCCAAATCAAAAAAATATTTCTAGGTTTTCTTTGTCTCTCCATTTATGTTCTAGATTTGGTTGCAAATTTTCCAGAAACTCAGTGTAGACACCTGAAAATAGCATTCTTTAGATCCGTAGCATTTTGAGGTTAGAACTTTTCTTCAATTCATTTCAATTAAAGTTTTTAATATTTCTAAATCTATCACACATTCTCTTCTATAAAATGGAATCTAAGGTCTTCCTATTTATTCTCATTTCCAATCGATTGATTCATTTATGCATTGATCTTTCCTTCGGCGTTAATCAATTTGGATACTTCCTTTGTGTATTTGAGGTTAAAAGGAATTTCTTATCTTTATTACACATAAAAATCATCACCTTCAATATACACCACACAACCCCCACATCACATTTCTATATTTCACATCACCCATAATTTATCCTTTACATTTTGGTGAATCCGCGATAGACAACTCTTTCTTTTTAGTGTTAGATGCTTTGCCTCTTTTACTTAGAGACTAAATTTTGCATACATACAAAAAAAATCTACAAACTCATAAAAATATAAAAACATTCCTTGCATTTCATTCACTATGAGAGTCTCTAAGATGCTTTAGTGTATGGTTATTTTCCTCATTATTGTTCTTTTAGCATCTCTTTATAGTAATTATGATGTTTATGAAAGTATCATCCATTTCATCATGTTTGTTACTCTTCATGTTTCACTCTCTCATGTAATTATGATATTAACTAATACTAGTCTTCCTACTTTCTAAACTTTCATTAAGGATTGTGTAGTGGACTTATTGCTCTTTGGATTATGTGAAGAATTGGGTAGATGATACCCCATTTACTAATCTTCCTAATCCTAATCCTATCATTCCTAATCTAGTTCCTAATCCTCCTAATCCTAATCCTATCCTTCCTACTCCAATTCCTAATATTCCTACTCCTATTTCTCCCTCTTCAATCCCTAGTTCTTCCCACACTTATGATGGGGCTCAAACTAGGGTCCATGATGCAGATGTGCAAGAATTATTTCAGTTACCTTCCCCTTCTTATCCGATCCATGATGATATTAAAGGGAAGAATGAAAAAATTTATTCTAAACTTATCATTCCACCATACACAACATTTTCTCATGACCACCATAAAAAATCACCTCCTGTAGAAGATTTGCAAGATATGTACACTACCGGATACACTATGGTGGATAAATAAGTCTATAAGGGTTTAGGGCTTGGTGTTAATGAACATGGCATTAAAAACCTGATTCATTTATCCCCTAAAAAATATATGCATGGTATAGGCTTCCTGCCTTCTCAAATCAAGGTCGTTGATCTTAACTATTGCCCTCCTCTTCATGTTCTTCTTCCAACACCTTCCTTAGATCACCCTGATACTCCTCAAGATGTGGCTAAGAAAGTGTATGTCTAGTTAATGAATTCTAAGAAAGAAATCTTTAAACCTATGTCGAAAAATGCTCTCTCTAAATACAAATTTCCTTTTTACCACAGTAACACACATTTACTTTCTGATTTTGTGCATTTCAAACTATATCTTAGAGAAAGAGATTATTTAGGAATTATATCTCATTCCCATGCAATATTACAATTTATTCAATTTTGATATAGGGCTTTCCCTTCATTCTTCTATAAATTAAATCATTTTTTCTCCTATTGTCTCTTAACTGGGGGGCAAGAGGTATTTCCTTCCAATCTTCTAGGATCCATTATGCTCTTAGCATGTTTTTTTTTTTGAGTTTAATCAGTTATTCTTTCTATATTCTATCCCTATAATTTTCTATTATGATGCATACTTCCTTCGCTCATAATAATTCATGATATCTTTTCTAGGACATTTGTTTTGTAAAGATATCTCTTTACTACAGCATCTCTTGATACAATTGGTATATACCTTGCTTTCATTAATGGGGGGCAAGGTTTTTCCTTCTTTCTCTATCTAAGGATCTACTTTCCTTAGCTTAGTGGCATTGTTTTATTCTACAACATTATTCCCTTATAAAGATTTATGTTTTGGGCTATGGATACCCTCTTATATGAGAGGTGATTGTCCTAGGTCATCACCTCTTCTTTATTTTGCAAATTACATTCTTTATAAACTCTTTCCCTTTCTATGGGTTAGAGTTTGATTCCTTCATTCTGAGATTCCTCTTCCTCTTGATCTTAGGGGGCTTGATGATTGAATCTTTGGTCCCTCTTTTCATTGGAAGATGACATTTTATCATAAGCACTCCTCTACGGTGGAGGTCTTGCTGATAATATCTCTTCCTCTTTGAGGATCCTTTTTCCATATGTGACATATCCATTTCATTATTATCTATGCTCTTAGAGGTAAGGGTCAATACTCTTTGCTAAGGATATGGTATATATTGTTGTTAAGATGGATATCTCCTTACCTTGTGAAGTAGGTATCCTCTTTCTCTTCCTTATCCTTCCTAGTAGGTAGTCATGATAAGGAGGGGGGCATATATAGGGTCTCCCTTATACTATAGTTTACATTTTACAACATGCTAAATCCTTGGAAGGTAACGCACATAAGTTGCTAAATCCTGAAGAAACACATTTTTATTTTTGCTAAATCCTCAGAAGGTAACGCACATAAGTTTCTAAAGCCTGAAGATATACGCATTTTCCAATATTCTAAATCCTTGAAAGGTAACGAACATAAGTTACTAAATCATGAAAAGACACACATTGTATATTCCATAGTGATACAAGAATGTGGATCTATGGATATTCCAAAAGCTATCGGAAGATGCATTACAATTACACAGCATAGTTTATGGGTGAACCTGTTGGGATCTCCCTCCTTGGTGATTCATGGTAAGTTGGACATCTTGGTAGGAGAGGTAATCACTTTCTCTTTCCTCTCTTTCACTTTCATGCTATTAGGATTAGATAATGAAGCTATGTTATTTATAGTGTTTCTCTTGTCTTGCTTATGTAGTCATGTATGTTTTCTATGTGTTGGTTTCTTTTTATGTTGCAATAAAAACAACAACCTCTTATTCTTATGTTTTTTTTATAGAGGGGCCACCTCCAAATACTGGTTATTGTAAGAAAAGGAAAAACTAACAAGCACTCTAACAAATACTTCTACTCTTTAGGTCCTACTACACCAAGGGGGGATACCCTACAATACCTTTTGATATGTCTTATATGGTATTATCAAGCAGCAATCTCACAATGACCCAACATAACTAGGAGATACTAGATAATTGGCTAATTACCCATTGAACATCAACCATAAAATGGAGCATGAGATAGGAATTCACAACAAACTTGCATAATTATATACTTAATGCATTTCAATGTTTGTTTATAGGAAAACACAGCCAATATGCAACTAGATATGTAATAGTATAGAACTTGACAGCTTTAGATTAGTGCTTTATCCATTGGGATACACTCTGACTCAGATACAATATACTAAATCAATAATCATCAAGGATTCTAGATCATAACACACTTCACCCCAAACCCCTACTACCAATAGAATCCTATCATATGTCAAATGAATCTATGCCAAGGAATTATAAAATTCATAACTCATAAGACAAATAACACAAGAGAGATTGGAATCTAGATCTTTGTATTAAATTCAGAGAATCATATTTTAGTATACAAAAAGTACTCAGAGATAACCTCTTCAATAACCTGCAAAAGACCTCTCAGCTTTATTTCTGATTTTTTACAACTATCTAGTACAAACTATACTATATTCCCCCTTTGACTGAAACTTTACAAATTGTTTTCAATCCAATTTTTCCAACCATTTCCAATGATCTTGGGAATCCTTTTATAGAATAGGATTGCAACAAGATACAGATCCTTTGGAATAAGGACAAAACAAATGACTCGGTAAAAAGACAAAATAACTAATGAAGTGATAACCACTTTTCTTACAATAGATATTTAACATATTTTGTCTTTTGATTGCTTGGTATTTGTAACTACTTCAAATTTGTTCAGAAGAAGCCACCTGGAGTTTATTGTATTTGATATTGGTTATGTAGGATCTTCATCTTTTCCTATCTCATCCAATCTGTTGGGCCTCATTGTCCTCTTGCATATTGTCACCTTCTTCTTGATCAACAATAATGTACTTGTCCTTCTAGGAGGTATAAACCTCATCACTCATCTAAGAGAATCTAATGACTTCATCTTTTATGTTGTTAATCTCATTCTAGTTGACACTTGCCTTCTCAATTTCTTCTTACCAAAATTCAAAAAATGCTCTGGCTTTACCGACTATCTCAATAGTTTGAACAAACAACAGTGTGCTTTCCAAAGTAATAATGCTATTGGTTCTTATTTCCAACGCCTCATTCATTTTTATGTGCCATAGTCCTTCATGTTTTATATCACCACTCTTCTTAAAAATATTGGGAAACATCTCATATTGGTCCTTTGAATATTCTTTCTTCAAAGCCACTATCTTCCTAATGAGGATGCTCCTTCTTATGTCCATGTCCATCGGTAATTTGACACATTTATAAGTACCAGTCAAAACAATCTCAACATTTTTTTCTTCTTTGGATGTGGTATGAAATAATTTCAATTCTTTTCTCTTTCCCTTCCATCTATCCACCATTTGATCCCATTTGTCCTTATCTACATTGTATTCATTTAATATGCTGACAATTTTCTTCCCTTGTGAATAAATGGTAGTAGGAACTAACTCCTGAGTGCAATGCCTGAGGGTGGAATGTATCTTATCAGCATACTTTTATTTCACCCATGCCTCTGCTTCTTTAAATTTTATAGATTGTTCAACCCAATTCTTCTTTGATTGTTTCAGCTCGGTTCTCTTAGCAATCAATCTTGCTTTCTCTTGCTCCAATTCCTCTTGTGTAATAGGATTTGATGGCAGGAGAGAAGGGGGGTAAGTTATGATTGGGCTTGATTATGATGGTTGGTGAGGCTCTTGTGTAATCATCCTTTGAGGAACAAATTAAATGTTTGCTTACCTTCAAGGAAGGAAATATTCTTGTCCTTTTCAATGGACTTTATCTTCTCATCGTTATAAACCTTCATGACTACCTCATACTTTTCCATCAGGATTTTAAGTGCATCTTCCTGTTTCTCAGCTACCTTTAAGCTCAATTTTGTTGTTTTCAGAGTAAGGATAGTTGCTTCTACCCCTGAGGTGTCTGCTACTCTTTTTACCACAAGGATACATGCATGTTTAGCCTAATCACCTTCATCAGTTCTCCATTTTTTTTCCTCTTCAGAGACCATATCACTAGTGTTGCATGATCTTCACTGAATTTGACACCAGTTGATGTTCGAATGGTGTGCACTGGTTTGGTTTCTTTCCTTACAACATCAAATATGGTGGCATCAACAAGATCCAATTGAGGTAAGATGAGGACTCCTTCTTTCTTAACTAATTATCTGCATTCTTTAGAGGTGATCTTATTAAACTTTTCCATCATCTCCTATTTCACTTCCTTCTCAATGTCATCCTTGTCTTTGTTAGGTTGATCATCTTGTAGCTTCTGACATTTTTCTTTGAATTCATCAATGTGAATTCTCCACAGGAATTGGATGAAAGTCCTAGCCTTAACAAATTTATCATCAAATAAAAACTCATCACTGGCATGTTTGGTTATAGGGTCCAGCTCTTTTCCAGCAAATTATTCTACTATTAGATCCAATGTTGCATACTTGGGTGCCTCTGGCACTCCTTCTTGTAACTCCTGGGTTGTGACAAAAATGTGTCTAGTATTTTGCATCTTCACCAATTGTTCAGCAATACTCTGATCATCCATGTACAAGGGAGACTGAGAAGGGGAATAAGTATCACCTTGTTGTTTCTCTTTTCCTTCCACCCTCTACCTTTTTGGGGATGGAAATGTTTGGGCACTGGTATATACTAGCCTTTTTCCTTTTTGATCAGAGGCCTTTTCCTCTCTGGGTAGAATTGTGTTATAACCCCTTCATTGGTAGACTACATATTTCCCTTATGGGACAACCCTACCCTAAAAAAAATTTCTCAGAATAGCCTTAGCCTTTTCTAGCTCTATTTCCATCACTTTCTTCTTCTTCTTCTGGTCCAGGGCTTGCATTATATCTTCAAACATGATCATTAGGGATTCTAGCTTCTTTTCCCAAGGTGCAAAAGCTTTTAAAGGATCATATGCTCTGTCAAAATGGTGGATGAAATCTAAATATTTTTTATAGGCTAACCACTTCTCCTTCTTAATCTCTTGTTACATCAGATCAAACTCATTTCTTTTTATATCTTCAGGGAAATTAAACTGATGATCTAGAGCCAGACATTTGGTTCTTTTCCTCAATATGTCAATAATAAACCCCTCATTTTCTGCACATCTCACCACTGATGTTGCTAACTGATATGGCTTGAGCTATTTGTCAAATTGGGTCCATCCCCCTTTGGTAATGATAAAATGATGAACTCTTGTGAGGGTAGGGAAAATACTACCTTTCATCTTACCAGTCAAGGCTTCCTCTTGCAACCCACCCTACTGTCTAATAATTTTTGCGAGACTATTCTTGAGTGGCACTCTATAAGGGAGGACATTTGGAGTACCCCTGAAACCATAAACCCTAATGACTGTTGAGATAGATATAAAATGAAATCACCCCAATTCTAAACAATCTTCAATTCTGCATCATATTCCAATGGTCTCAAAAGTCTCAATACATCTATATGAATCCTAGGGTTGTCCCTACATAATAATTCTCTAATCCTAGAGGCAAAAGATCTATCAAAATTAATGAAACTGGCCTCTTTCCTATCCCAAGACAAGTCAGTACTCCACAAGTGAACATGCAAATCTTCATCATCCTGAAACTTGGTGAGATCTATTTATTCTTCAAATTAGTTAGCATTATTAAATAAAATCATATGCATCATCATAGAATACCATCCCATTGGCTTGACTATCTTAGAATCCATAATGCCTATCAAACCTTGATGCATCAAGTCAGCAATATAGGTAGCATAATCAAAAACAAAAAACAAGTGGGGATTCAAAATTTGAACAACCATAAGCATAAAATGGACAGGCATTGTTGTCTCCTCATCCTCTCCCAGCACATGGCATAGGGCACTATACATTCCTCTAGCCTTTCTATTAAAATGATCTAGTTTGAAAGGCTCTAGTGTGTTAGGGCCTACTACAATCAGACCCCCTATCTTGTTGAAATATCCTTTCAAGGCCTCATTCCTATAGTATTCCTTTTGATTTTGATATACCTCTTTGAAGTGGTCAAAATCTATATCATCCATATGAACCGAGAGGTCACTCAAATTAAAGAATTTTCTGATTTCATCATCTGTGACATTCTGATGAAGGGGACTCCCCTTAATACCACAATTACATGACAAAAACAAAGAGAAACAACATAAATTTGCAAGAACAGAAAATTGGCTTCTTATTGGCTCCACAAATGTGGAATTACAAACTTCAGAATTACAATATCAAAAGCCATATGGGCATCTCTTACAATAATCTGTAGGACAAAGCCTCAAATAACCACCCAGAACTTCCCTAGAAAACACCACGGGCCTTCCTTAAATAGGCAATTTTCCACCGCCCGAGAAGGTTCCAAAAATCTAGCCATTAAGG
>MU227509.1:885541-895848 GCA_018584345.1 Thuja plicata | reverse complement strand
CAATTTTGTAATTTTTATTTAATTAATATGTCATAATATCAATTAAATAATAGTATAAAGTTTATTTGCCAATGTAATGTGATTTTAGGAATTAATTAATTAATCAAGTAAGATGATCGATTAGGACATAGGGTTTAGGTTATATCAGTTTGAATTTGATAATTGCCTGTTTGATTTAGGACTTAGGTTTAATCAAGGTTAGGGTTTTGTTGACGGGGTTTTGCTGACCGGGTCCTCCAACAGTCATAAGTTGTCACCGGGTTCCAGGGAAACTGGCCAACTCCGCCTGTAAAGGTTGTCTGAGGAAATTAAATTCTCCGAGCCTTCAAGCACCAGGGTGTCGGGTCACGACGACGCGGGGCTCGGTTGAGAGAGGTGACTATTTTCGAGGGGGATAGCTGGTTTCTTCAACTCATTCTCTCCGGAGATTCAATAGGGTAAGGTTCTCCCTAGCGTTCTGTACTTAAAAAATAAAGTGAAAAAGATCTTGTAGGGTTAGAGACGTTTCATCTAAATATAGTCATGCTGAAATGTCCGGAACATCAATAATACTCTGATAGACTACACTAAATACCGAAGAAATACATAACCATCAGCTAGCATTTTATCAGTAGCGAGAGTAAGGAGGTCGTTAATCTACTTTAACATATCAGAGTAGAAGACATAAAGAACATTAAAACATGAAATACCATTAACTCAGAAGCAGGAATGCTAGCAACATCATTGCCGAGAATTCTTCCATCTTTATTAATGTTCCTTCCAGCAAACACTGGTACGTGATACAATGGTGGCTCTAGGGGAGCGTTTGACTGTCTAAAACCAAAACAATGGAGCATTGAGCTCTGCAACTTAAGATGAGAAATTGCCTTTGTATTTCTATGGACAACAAAATCATCAATTTCACCGACCCTTGAAAATGGGCCGGTCTGCCTATTTATACAACTCTCTTCTAACCCTAACCCTATTTACATCATGTTTCAATAAAATACAATGTCTGGGGGCTGGTACTACCTGTGCCACCCTACAAAAGACCTGGAGATGGAATAGGTCTATCATGTCAGAAGGATAAGACAAGGGTATACAGCAGAAGAATTGGCCTCGAGAAGAGAGCCAGAAAGGGGAAAGAAGAAAGTAGGTCCCTCGGGGACCAAGGCTACATGCCTCATAAATGGAAAATGTGGCACCCTATCTCCAATGTGCCAGGTGTACCCTTTTGAGCTGCGCCTCGAGAAGATTACCCTATCAAAAAACCAATTGCTGAGTCAACGTCCCTTGATGTAGCCAACCACCTTATGACACCCTTTATTAACCGCTTCTGAAAGCAACTGGTCGGCCTCGGGGACCGGGACATAGATCACTTTAAATAATACAAAATTTTGGACCCGGGACTCTGGGATCTGGGAACTTATGTCCCCAAAGAATAAATAATACCCAACACTTGAATTCTCCCCAGCCCCCAGAGAAAGCTCAAGGCTGCTTACTGTCGTTGAAAGCCTGGAGGAGGTGGGAAATGCCATCTTCGTCTATGTCTTTCAGGCTGGTCCTTCTGTGCTTGGCCACTTCAACTTGTTCCCCCAGGTCTGGAATATTTTCTTTGAATTCATCTGCCATTCTCACCACGTCATGACCACTAAGTATCATGCGGGTTAATCTTTCCATTTGGGCCCCATCTATCCCCTCCGGAGATTGATACCAGGATTTTATTATTTCATCAAAACTCCCCAAAACTGAATCTTCGGGGTACATGTATCTGTGCTAAGGGGATCAGCCCCGGAAGTCTTTATCACAAAAGACTTGTATAAATTGGAAGAATATTTTACAGTATTTACTTTATCTTGCAAGGACCCTACCAGTTGCTTGGTTACCTCCAATGTGAGGTCAAGTCTTGAGTGCTAGGTTCTTACGAAATCAAATGATTCATCACCCAGAATTCTGGATTCAAAAATCATATCCTCTCCCAAGGTAAGGAGCTCCTCGAGCTCCACCTTCCATGCTTGGTAATTTTTGGCGTCACCCTCCCATAGATCAATAAGCATTTCTGCCTGATGAATAACCTGTCGGGCCGTGTATAAATCTGGGAGGGTGGACGCCAGGAAACACCAGGTGTTTCCTATCTGCAGGGTGACCCGCTCGTCCACTACTTGGGCTTTCTTTTTCATTACTCGCAGGGAGTCTATGTCACTCTATGGTAGATCTTCTAAGGTGGAGGCCTTTGAAGGAGTGGCATTGATGGGTCGGGCCAGCTCAGTAAGCAATCCCATAAGGTTTGCATTCTTTTCCTTTTTAGCCTTGAGCCTCTGGGCCTCTTTCTCATATCAGGCCTCCACTGCCCTTTCTACCTCCTTCAGCAAGTCTACCTCACCTTGCTTTCCCCTTTTTCCTAGGGATACCTCTGCAACATTGTAGTCTGCAGGGTCCGCGGTTGTTTCATCGGCGTCTAGGGGAGGTGTTGCCACAACGGCAACTGTTTCTCCGCCCGGCCCAATTTGAAGAGTGTGAACAGTCCAGGCTTTCTTGGCCTTTGGCAGGGCCTAAAATTGGGCCATCATTTCGGCCAGGGAGAGAGGAATCACTGGAGCGGACTGAGCCTTTCTTTTTCTACTCTATATCAGCCATTGAGGTGGTAGGGGTGGCCTTCCTGCCAGAATTTTTTCTCCTGATTCTTCCCCAGTGTCCTGTGGCTGTTGCTCCTTAGCAATGTGGACCTCATCCATTTCTCTCCCTGCCTCAACTTCTTCTGTAGTGACATCCTCTTCGATCTCCATCTCCTCAGCCTTGCCCTCTATGTCAATCACTGGATCTGGACCCTGGTAGGCTTCCTCAGGGATTTCTTCTTCAAGCTTCTCTTCTTCTTATTCTTGTTGTTCTTTTGTCGGGGCCTCTTCTTCTGTCGGCACCTCTTTTGGCAGTAGGAGAGGTGTTGGGCCAATATTTAGAGTTTGGGCCGCCGTGATCACCTGTTCGAAGGTCGCTCCTAGGAGTGGCCCTTGGAACATGGTGGCTGGGGTTACGGTTATTCCTGAAGGTCTGGTTTCCCCAGCGGATGCCATTTGTTCGCCTTGCTTTAGTTGGTCCACTCCCGGACCTTGCATCTCTTGAGCCCCAAAGATAATCTCCAGCTCTGGCTCTTTCTCTTCCACCTGCTGCTCTTGTCCCTATGCAGGTTCTTGTTCCCAGTCTTCCTTGTTTGCGGCCTCTTGTTCTGTCCCTAGGAATTCTATCTCCGCTTGTGTATTGGCCCCTCACAAATTTCTGAACTCATCAGTTGCAAATACATCAAACTCTTCTTCTGGAGGGGGACTGGCTGGGACCTCTGCAGGTTCCGTTTCTTTCTTCGATTCTGGGGAACTGGAAGAAAGGATTTCTACTTGTTGGGGGTGGGATGTTTCTGGCTCCGGCTCTGCCTTGGGCTTTTTGCTGAGCTTCTTCTTTCTCTGGGTAACCAGAGGTGGCCCTGCATCTCTTATTGCTGCCGCCTCCAGGGGATCTACCCTTGTTGCCTTAACCATCAAGGCAGCCAATGTTGGAGAGGAGGAGGGACGAAGTGGTCCAGCCATGAGTGGTGGGGTGGCTAGCCTCGTTATTAATTGCTCCCTCATCTGCTGGGAGGCTGCCACCGACTGCTTTATTTTCTTTGTAATGGGGACTTCTTGCACAGAAGGTGTCGTGTCTATTCCTTTTCCCTTATCTGCACCCTGCGAAGAAGTCCCGGCCCCTGGAGTCATCTTTGGTACCAGCGGTGAAGTTAACTTTGGCACCGGCTGGGCTGCTTGGTGGGTACTCCCGGGGCACACCTTCTTAAAATAGGTGTGGCTTCTCTCGACCACTTCTCGAGTGAAGTCTTCAATTGTGGGCCCCTCTTGGGCGGCCCAGTTTACTGGTGGAAGGGCCTTTTTGTCGATCCCCTTTGCCTTGTACTGGGGATCGATAGTGGGGGCGGCGTCTGAGAAGTCTCACGGGAACTTTCAGAGCTTTAGCTTCTGCATCATGTTGGCCGTCATTCTGATGAAGTGCCTACTGCGCACCTCTACATCATCTTAGCAGTCTACCCAGAAGTCCTCCATGTGTATATGATGGGGCTCTGAAGCCCGGGGCATTGCCGTTGCAATTCTGCCATGCGAATCAAAAAAATTTCACGTTAGATAAAATTCTTGTAAGTTATAAATTTTCAGCTCATTGTCTGCCTCCTTCATGGCGGCTAGACTGCATGTGTAGTTCCCGCAGGTAATTGGGAACGGGATGTTGGGGATCTTCTTGAGGGCAAAGAAGGCATGCACCTCTATTATTTTCCTGCAATATTCCAATATTATGATCTTGTCCCCACAATGTCTGGGCAACAAGTAGGGTTTCCCAGAGAAGCCGGCGACCCTAATGTATGTGTGTTGTTGGAACTGAATATAGTAATGTCCATAACTATGGACTAGCTTCATCACCTCAGTAGATAGGCAATATTCGGCATCCCGGGTGGGTGTAAGCAGATGGTAGTAAACAAACACGTCGTTTACTCGACAGAAACTGGGGAAACTGGCCTCCCATTGAATCTGTGAGAAATGGTCCCATGGTGCCTTTTGTCCCGGGCCAATCCCGAGTACACCGTCAGTAAGTAGGCCATGGAAATGGGGACTCTGCTACGCCAAGGCCCAAAAAACATAAGAAGACATGTAAAACTTCTTCTTCCTGTTCAACTGCTGGAACTGGGAGTCGACGTGGTTGGAGATTATTGTCGCCCAGTTGAAGTATCCTCCCTTGGTGGACATGCCGAGGAGGAAATAGTACATCCATTTGGAAAACTCCTGGGCGGAGGGCTGCCCAAAGGCCTGGGCTAATGCTATCATCCCCATTTGGATGCTCTCCTTGAATTCAGAGCGGGGAATTTCTATCTTCATTCTCTTTGGGTCCCTCTTTGGGGTCTTAAGCCAATGGGTATTCATGTATACCCGGGTAGCATCCTCCAGTTGTGTGAACTGGGTCAGGGCATCAGTCCTTGTAACCACCGAGGCCTTCTCAAACTGTGGGATTCCCTGGCTCGCCTAGAATGTGATTGGGTTGAGAGACACCAGTGGAGTGGGGTACCCTATAGGTTCCGCAGTCGCGAGAATAACGGCCCGGACAGAAGAGTTGTAGTGGTTGGCCAGTGTTTGGATAAGCTCTGGAGATTGCACGGAGCACGGGAAACAAGCTGCCCGGAGGATTCTAGAGTTCCCGATGTTGGTTGCTAGTTGATCTCCAGCCTGTCGCTGGATGTGTATTATTTTCACCAAGGCCTGCATTTCTGACCATGTTTCGATGTTGGTGTCGGTTATCAGCTTGACCTTGGACTCAATCTTTGAGCCCACGATGACATTATCCTATACAAATTTCATGGTCAGGGGGAGCTTTTCCAGGGCCTTCTCCATCTTAGATTTTATTGCTTCCCTGGTTTCTGCAGCGGTAGGTAGCTCTGGACTCCCGGGC
This sequence comes from Thuja plicata, assembly GCA_018584345.1. NCBI lineage: Eukaryota > Viridiplantae > Streptophyta > Pinopsida > Cupressales > Cupressaceae > Thuja > Thuja plicata. The sequence goes on along the minus strand of MU227509.1, from coordinate 890,394 downwards.
GGAGAAGATGTAGACGCTTCGGACATGTTTGAAAGATAAACTCTGGGAACCTGCAAGGAAAAGCAACCGTCAGAACATGTTTATCAAAATAATTATTCTGGGGTCCAGAGATCTTACCGCCATGGCGCTTTCTTTTCCTGAAATTTAGTTTTATGCAAGGATAACCAAAAAGCAAAACACATCACAAACTCATCTCTTGTTAAACATCTGGGTTCGGAGATTTTCATCACACTTGGTTAAAGGCCCAGGATGGATGATAGTAGGAGACCAGAAACCTGAAGAAACGACCGTTAGCGGGGACACGTAAAAAGCCAAGTCATCGAGCCCACGTGGGCGCCATGTGCGTAGGTATTAAATGGAAGTTATGGCGATGACGGCGGAGCCAACTGTCCGAGCGCGTGAAAAGGGAAAGCCACTTGGCTCAAATTGATTGTGCTCATGGGACATAAATAAGGTTTTGACAAACTTCAAGGAGAGAGAAAATTGCCTGTCTGAAACCGGTCGAGAGCCGAGTTTCAAACAGGTGGTTTTCTAACCCTGAAGCGAGTTCGTGGGCGGAAAACCAGAAACACAGGTGACTCGACCAGCTCGTTAAGCCACCTGAAAGGATATACATGGAGCTGAGGGATATATACAAAGACACAGAGGGATATATAGAGACTATACATAAATATAAATGCATATATACACAAGTATACAATGTGGAACGGCGCCCGCGAGAAAACCAGACAAAGCAAAACATATATGCAGTTATTTACCTATTTTACAAATGAACCACTTCTGCACAGAGGGCAGACAACCCTCTGGCAGAGCCGACCCACCAACGGGCAGCAAACCAGAAACGCAGGAAACTAGATGAAACAGAGACAAAACAAAACAAGACAAACAAAAACCAAACAAAACCGAAGAAAACCAGAGAGCGGAAGAAAAACAGGGAAGTGGGAAAGCGGAATCACCAACCTGAGAACACAGAAGGCGAAGGAAAGGGAGGATTTACCGCAGGAGTTTTGTAACAGCTCGAGTTGTCAAACGGTCAGAGTCACCACCACAAAGCACTTTCACTTGCCTGAAAGTGATTGGAAATGTTAAGCGTTGATTATTATAAACTTTCTGCAAATGTTCTGTTAATTGCTTTGAAATCACTTTGTTAATCGCTCTAAGTGCTTGGAATTTTTGATCGCGGTAAATGTGAAAGTGATAGATAAGCCCTATTTATACCTGTGGTAAAAGGGTAATCTTCCTCCTTCTGAAAATCTCTGGACAAGCAAACCTCTGGATTTTGGGCCCGGGGATTCCTTGCGATGATGTTCCTAAGAACATCATGGCGAGGAATCCCGGAGTCTAGAATTCGGTTCCTAACGAAGGACAACCTCCGGGCCTGGAGTCCCAGAGGCCAAAACCAAACAAACAAAACACCACGCCGGGGAAGAAAACCCTGGAGAAAGAAAACAAAAAGGGAAAGGAAGGCAAGGCAAAGCCGCAAGCAAAAACAAACACAAAAAAAGGGGGACCCAACATTTTGCACACAAAATGCAGGGACGAGGATGCTGGGCATAACAGGTTTCTTGATTAAATGTTGAGATTGGGGGTCTAGGGTTTCGGTGACCATTTTTAGGTGATTAAATTTTCTCCTCTTTGAATTGATGTGTGATCAACACATTGATTTAAAGAACTGTTACTGATGAGATCATGAATAGTTTGACTTGAAGCAATGAAACCATTCTTTTAAAGAAGAAGACCGACTTCAAGCTTGATTGGACGTAGATCGATCAAAAGATATAAAATAGAATACTTAGTTTGATTTGAAGTGATGAAACTAAACATCTGTTAGGAACTCTTAAACCCTTTTGATTGGTTTGAACGAATAACCAGTTTGATTTAAAGTGATGAAACCGATTATCATTAAGAGATTTGATTAGCAAGAAAATTGACTTTATTTGAAGCAATGAAGCCAATTTGATCAATGTATCTGGTTTCAATAATGCATAGCCTGTATAAGATGGATCTTGTCTGGTTTCAAGTGTATTCACTATTGTATAAGACCAATGATTAGGTTGCCTTTGATTTAAGATGGTCTCAACTTGATTTGATGCGATGAAGCTGAGATGCCCCAAGCGATGGGGTTTTGATTGAAGATGTGATCACTGGAATTTTGATGTCCTGATCCTACCCCCTCGGGAGTGAAATCAAAATATGGCTAGGTGCCCCAGTGATGAGAAGCAATTCAATTGATTAGACAATTTAGGAAGAAACTGATCTGATTAGAAAGAGGTCCCACGTGGTGAGGACACAATCTGTACTTGATGAGAGGTCCTGTTGACCAAGATTGACCAAAAGTAAGATACATGGATTGATGAGAAGAAAAGCATGAGAGATTTCTATTGGTTGTGCAAGTGGTCAAATTAAGATTTTGATTTTGATCCTAAAAATAGAATTAGGACTGTGGATTTAGCAAGGGGTGTCATGACCACTTGACAATGAGAAGATTGATCGATTAGAATCTCAGATCCTTCATATTGGAGAGAGATAAAGTTATTATGCTGATTTCAACTCTATGCAGATGCAGATGCAAGACTAACATGAATGCAACCTAAGGTGTAGTCACCGAGATTTAGCATTGAAAATTTTCATCATTGAGCATTTTTGGAACATCGAAGTCGATACAATTCTTATTGGTGCCACTGCGACCATAAGAATATGAATATGACTTTCATCGAATAATATATGGGAAACTAATGTAAGCATCGAGGCACAACAGCTGAGATGAACTGAACATTATTTCTAGTTTTGATAGTGCAAGAGTGCACCATTATCGAGGCATTCAAAGCCAAGATAACCATGAGTGTGATCTTTTGTAAACAAGCAGAGCAATAATAGTCAAGGAGATAGTTCCAACCTCACCTTGGTGTACAAATAAATAGGATCGAGGGATGTGAGGATTTTATGCCTTAATGCAGGAGCTCTTACCACATACACCCTGATTATTTGATGTTGCCAGATCATTGGGACCACACCAACATGAAGTAGACAAAGAAAATCTTAGCAAAATCAATGAGAATAGACAACATATGAATATAAGTTTAGCATACTTCAGCCATTTTCAATGTTTTGGAATCTGTATATGAATGGGGTGTTGAGAAACACCGTTGTGCTTGTGAGTGTTTTGTATTCGATTGCTATCGATCTGTTGTTTATGTTTGCAATATCCAATGTGTGTTAAGAAACACAGATGCGTCCAAAGATAGTGTTAAGAAACACTGTTGATTGTGGTGTTGAGAAACACCTTCTTGCGTCAGTAGCGAGTTGTCCTTCAGAAATGACAAGATTACTGACTCTGGTGTAATCCAAAGATGTGATCAAATTGGGGACCCATTCCCCTAGTAGAAAATGGTGATAACTAACTTGACTCATACTGCGAGGACAAATCCAATTTGATTGCCCCCAGGTTATGACTCTGGATCGGTTTCAAGCTAGGAGGGTTCACAGAAGAACCTGAGTGTCACAAAAGTGATTGAAAACTGTGCACAAACTGAAGCAAAAGATTGCCAAGACTAAGAATTGATAGATGGAGCACTGAGTACAAGAGGCACCTATTTACCAGGTTTTCACCTTCTTGGTAGGGATTCTATTTAGCAGAAATTGACTTGATTTGAAGTGATGAAGCCAACTTGATCAATGTGCCTGGTTTCAATAATGAATAGCTCGTCTAAGACTGATCTGTCTGGTTTCAAGTGTATCCATCAATGTATAGATGGAACAGTGCTGGATAGCATATAGGACAATGACCTGATGTCATGAAAAGCATGGAGTCCAAAAGAATGGACATGTCAAGAGACTTTTGAGAAATAGTTTTTCATTTTTCATTTCTTCATTCTTCATTTGGATCAAGACCAAGGGGTCAATTAGATAGGATATAGCTATGATTAGGATAAAGGGTGATGAAAGTTATGAGTGGATGCTTTGGGATTAGTGTCAAGGATGTTTATGAATAGGCTTAACCTTGTCAAGATCAGCATAAGGAACATGGATGCTCACGAGCTAGATAGATGTGATGGATAAGATGATATGGAAGGAACTTGCCCCCAAGTGAAGAGTGCAAGTAGGAGGAATTACGCATGATGCCTGTTTGCCAGGTTTTCATCATGGTACTTATCCAAGGCACCACAAGAAGTGGTTTTCACCATAGGACAGATTGATTTATCTTTACTTTTGCTACCAAGGTGCCTGTTTACCAGGTTTTCACCAGGCACTTTTTCTCTCTTTTTTTTTTTGTACTTTTGATTGTATGAAGGAATTATAGCTTCGTGCTCTTTAGATAGTGTTCCTTTGAAGGATATGCTATGATAGGCCAAGGCCAGTGAAATTATTCTCAAAGATGCTGATAGGGTGATGGTAGGAAAATGATATGGGGGATAAGGGAAATGGTAGCTAAGGATTTATATGATGGATTGGATAAGAGGGATGGAAGGATATGGTGATAACATCAACATCGACACACCCCTTGAAGGGTAGTGGACAGATGGAGGAAAAGTGGATAGAATAGCTCGAGACTTTGATGTATGAGTGGATATAGATCTTGGTACATGAGGACCCATGATGGAGTTAGAAGATGGGAGATGTTTAGATGGAGATGCAGTGGAAGACTTTGGAAGCTTGGATGCCAACTCCAACTTTTCCTTTTTGTTCAATCCTTTTAAGAGAGACTTGGGAATCCACATAACTTTTCATTTTCTTTTTGTATCCAAGTCCTTTGGAAGAGACTTGGGAATCCACATAGCTTTTAATTTTCCTTTTCTTTTGGATGATTTAGAATGCAATTCTTCCATGATGGATTTAGGAACCCATATTTTCTT
>MU227509.1:857227-883988 GCA_018584345.1 Thuja plicata | reverse complement strand
TTGATGATGATTTGTTGGATTGTGTATCCTTTTCCCCCTTTAATTCTTGGATTTTAGATTGCATAGTTTGAAGTTGTTTTGATAAAGCTGCCATAAGAATCTCTTCTTGCGCATTGTTAGGACCATAGGGTTTAGCCCATTTGCTTTTAGACATTGTAAGATTGGGTTGATGCACTTTCTTAGAAGATTGGAAAGGAGGTATGATGAATCAATTGATTGACTGACAGGTGCTGAAGTGGTATCTAAAGTGCTGATTAAGTCCAAGACCAAAGGACAAAGGAGATAAAGTCCAACTGAGAGAGAGAAGTAACGACTCTGATCTTGAGTCAAGGTTAACGAACCTACTTTCACAACTTAGGATAAGGACAGTGCAGACAAAGATGATTAAGATAACAAGTCACTTGGACTAGCAGAGAAAAGTTAGATTGCAAGACAACAACGAGTCAGACTGTCAATAGATTGCAGTCAAAGATAGACTAGTAGTGATGTTTTCGAGAACATAGATTTGTGAAAATTTGGACAGAAACTTCACAACATAATACAAAATTGGACAACAAGTTGATAGATTTCTAGAGTTTGATAACAAATACAGAAACTCAGACAAGAGTTTGATAGCTTAACACCTAAAAGTGCTGATTTGAATCATTGATCATTTTGATGTTTGATTTGATATTTTGTTTGTTCTAATGCTTCACCCACACAAGACACATCAAGCAGATTGTTTGTTGTAAAAATAACAGAGACACCACAATCCTAGGATAGCCAGGGAAATATCTGTTGAGTTCCCACTTGAACCGAAGTTCAGCCACGTCTACTCATAGCAGACAACTTAGAAGCTTGGAGGCACGGGCTCCTCCTTATAGTGCACTCACTTCTCAAGCACACCAAGCTTCGAATCCCAAGGGTAATCACTTCCTGAGGGACCGTTGTCTCTACTAAGAGCCATGAAAGTGAGGGACATCTTAGTCGGTCTCTGACCTTCCGCACCAACAAATAGAGGGATTTTTGGATACTAGAACATAGTTTGTAGTAAGGGCATCCGTTCAGGTGGTTATACTTGCGATAGATTAGCTCCATTATGGAGGCCTCCCAGCCTACAGAAGTTACGTTCTGTAGGTTTTAACACACCACAAGGGTACTGAGGGAGATCTTCTTCCTGGTATAACGCAATCAACACCTGTTCACTGTGACATTAATCAAAATGACATTTTTATATACCGGTTCAGAAGGGCTTGGCTTTAGCTTGTTACCAGTTGGGCAATCCACTCTCACCGGCTCTGTTAAAGCACCAATTAAAGTGTGTAAGATTGATTTTAAAACACCAATTGAAATATGTTCCAAGATTAGATTTGCATGATTAACATAAAAGTAAACAACAATTAAAGCTATGCTAAGAATGCAAGAAACTAAGATGAAAATACAACATAATAACCTTAAGAAAAAATTAGGATCCTTTGTGAAGGAAAAGAGTTTCTCTTTTAAAGAAATCTCTCTCAAATCAACGGTTGAGATCAAACAAAAAGAGTGGCTCAAATTTGATTGAAGAAGCACAATCCATGTGCAAATGATTTGATTGGTTGAGAGAGTGAGTTGACTGAACTGACTGATCAGTTATTTTGGAAACTTCCAAAATTAGTTCACAGTTAACTGAAATGTTTCCAAAATGATAAACAGTGGAGAATCAGTTAATTGAGTGGAACTGGATTGTTTCCATTTTGATAAATTAGTTAACTAGATTTGATGATGTCATATGCATTTTTAATAAATTAATTGATTTTGGAAGCACATTTATGTTTTCATAATTAATTTAATTCCTTTTTTGATTTAATTGACAATTTTGTAATTTTTATTTAATTAATATGTCATAATATCAATTAAATAATAGTATAAATTTTATTTTCCAATGTAATTTGATTTTAGGAATTAATTAATTAATCAAGTAAGATGATCGATTAGGACCTAGGGTTTAGGTCAGATCAGTTTGAATTCGATAATTGCCTGTTTGATTTAGGACTTAGGTTTAATCAAGGTTAGGGTTTCTTGATTAAATGCTAAGATTGGGGGTCTAGGGTTTAGGTGATTACAACTCTCTATAGCATATTCTCCATATTGGGGAGAGCATAGTTATCTTTTAAGGAAGATATGTTCAATTTTCTAAAATCCACACACAACCTGATACCCCCATTCTTCTTCCATATAGGGACTAAATTGGAAACCCAGGAAGAATGCCTAATGGGATTAATTATCCCAGTATCTTTCATTTTCTTCAATTCATGCTCCATTTTGGGCCTTAGGGTGGGATTTATGGGCCTTTTATTTTTCCTAAAGGGCTTGGCATCTTCCTTTAATTGGATTTCATGTTGTAATATCTCCTCATTATATGCCCTTAGGTCATCATACATACATGCAAAGACCTTTTTATACTTCCTTAAAAGATTAGTCAGATCCTCCTTAACTTTGGGTGACATTTTTTAACCAATAAATAAATTTTTAGGAACTTCCTTTGTTCCCACATTAACCTCCTCCAAATCTTCAAACTTATTTACACATGTAGCAGAGTATGGTTTATCCTTATTGTCAAAGGCTCTTTCTAAAAAACTAGTCCCTTTGGGACTTTATTTGACTTCAAATGTAATATGTCTTTCCTAAGACAATATCTTTTCCATCAATGGTTTTTACATACTTACTAAAATCTATCTCTTTGTTGTCAAGATTTGTCTCACAATACAAGTATCTTAGAATATCCACATCATCATCAAATACTTTCCAGATATCCACATTGTCTGGTATTGAAGGCCTATTCTGAACTTCTATCTCAGAAATTCTGACAAAAGTAATATCCTCTGGCCTTAGAGCAATGTTATCCAACAAATCTGCCATTCTATTCTGGCTTCTATCCATTTAGTCAATACCAAATGCATAAAAAATTTCTAACTCATCCCAGACTCCACTTCGGTACTTTTTCAACCTATGATTCTTGGATGCATATTTGGATCTGATCTGAGATACCACCGATTCAGAGTCTCCAATAACTCTGATGCACTTGATTTCATGTCTTGCAGCTAATCTCAAACATATCAACAGAACCTCATATTCCGCCACATTATTTGTACATGTAAACAATAGAGTAAATGAAAATTTGAAGGTTCTTCCTGAGGGAGATATCAATAAAAACCCAGCACTAGCCCCCTCCCTAGAACTAGCACCATCAAAATACATTACCCATAACTTAGTTTGTTAAGATAAATTATTTATATCTTCAGGCAACAATGCAGGTTGTAATTTTCTTACAACTTGATTTTCCTGCACTTGAAATGACCCCATCTTAGTATCTAAGAAATAGTTCATATTGTTATCATCTTGTTCCTCAATCATATGAGGAGTTATGGTTTCCCTTGATACTTTGATGTTTTCACCATTAATGTTGAAAGTGGCAAATGACAAATCACATTGAATTCTTTCCCCCATAGATGCACTCCATTTTCTTGACAATAACATTCCATATTGAGGGGGAATTTCTACAACCAATACACTCATTGTTAGTACTTTGTCTGGGAAAGCTACCAATTTATAGGAAAAAGCTCTCAATTTTGGATATGAAGGCTGCCCTGGTGACCGTCGTGGAGGGAAGTTCCGGACTCCCAGGTGGTGAAGATGCGGAATCCTTAGACATAGTGAAGGTATGTTGCTTTGAAAACATACAAGGCAAGGCGACCGTTATAATTCATAGATAAATATTATTCTGAGATCTGGAGATCTTACCACTGAGGCACGTCTTTAGCTTGAAAAGTTGGTTTGGGTTCAAAATCCTAAAAAGTATATATATATAATGCAAACTTAGAAAATTAACTGCTATCCAGGCCCAGAGATTTCAGCATACTTAATGGAAGTAAGATTTGGGTCGGATGAAGATGAGAGACCTGGGATCTGAAAAACTAACCGTTGGAAGATGTGAGCGAAAATTGAGCTGTCAAGCCCATGTGGGCGTCATGTGGCTATGCAATAAATGGGAAGTTATGGCAATGGCGGTGCCAACTGTATGAATGCATGAAAAGCGGAGGCCACTTGGACAATCTTGAATGCACATGTGGGACATAAATGAAACATAAAGGCTGGTTTATGGAGGAGAGAGAAAATTGCCTGGTTGAAACCAGTCAAGAGCCAAGTTTCAACCAGGTGGTATTCTACCCAAAACAAGCTCACAAACTTGGATGAAATAGAGATGAATCATGGAAAGCTTGATGCGAGACCAAATAGATATACATATAATATACACCTAAGTATAGTGGGGCTGAAGGATATATACACAAAAAATAGAAGGATATACATCACATATACCAAATTTAAAACAGAACGAAGACGCGGAACAACAACCCTATACAAAATAGCACAAAAAATGTACAACATATAAAATATCTGACACCACATAGAGGGCGGAAAACCCTCTAGCAGAGCTAATCCACAAGCAGGTTGCGAACCAGACGACGAGGACGTAGAGCAAAATAGAAACAAAACAAAGCAGAAACGCAAACAAAACACAACAATGAAAAGTAGAAAAATGAAAGAAAGAACCAGGAACACCAACCTAGAATCCGAAGAAAAGGGCAAGGAAGGAAAAGGTACTTTGGATTCTCTACAACAGTTTCCACCTTTGAATGATCACCAACCAGCACCAAAAATTAACTTGCAATTGCCTTCTAAGCTCAGAATAACTCACTAAATTCTCGCTCAAATCACCTAGGAATCACTCTGAAATCACCTAAGTGCTTTTGATCATGGTAACTGTGAAAGTGACATGTAATTTCTATTTATACCCAAGGTGAAAAGATAGTTACCTTTCTTTTCACAAACTCTAGAACAGGCAGACCTCCGAACTCCGGGCCCAGGGATTCCATGTGACCATACCCTATTACAAAAAGAAGACATCGTGGTAGGGCATCCCGAAGTCTGGGTTCTGGCTCCTAGAAAATAAACAACCGACTCTGGGACTGGGTCCTAGAGACACGAGGGAAAAAAACACAAAGCAAAACCAACACCACGGGAAAGAAAACCCAGAGAAGGAAAACAAAGAAACAAAGGCAAAAAGACAAGGCAAGAGCCAAAAGAAAAAAACAAAAGGGGGACCCAACATTTTGCACACAAAATGTAGGGACGGGGATGCAAGGCATAACAAATGGGGACTATCTAGGATGAATGCCTTAGCATATTTGAGAACCACAGAATCTTTGGTTAGAAAAGCCAGAACAAATTTTTACTTTGAAGCATCTTACTTGCAAAGATTAACATGTCTAAGAAAATTCGTCCATACGCCATTTAGTCCATGATCCTTTCATCATTGGTGAAGTGTGTGCTTTGGAAGAAAATCAAGTCGATGACTTCTAGGAGAATCAGAGAGGAGGCACTAAGTATATCAAACCCCAAAGTAATCAAATCCACTCGTTTCTCCTGGACACCAGAGTTTCATCCCATTTCTTTTTTATTTATTATTTTGTACGTTTCTGGGTGGGAGGGTGGTACTTCTTTCACCATCAAGCTTAAGCTTAGCTAAATTCAATGGCGATACTTCTTTCACCATTCCACACCTTAATATGCTGAATGGGGGAGGAAAGTTCTAGATCTAGAAAGAATCTTTTAAAAGTTTAGACTTGGGTCCACCAACTAGTGCAACCGATCTACCCTCAATGTGTCTAATTACTTGTTCCTTAATTCTTTATTTCACTGACTACCAAACTTTCAGGGATAAATCTGATGAAGATTACTCATAATGTACTACCAAACTTGCAAAATAACTCTGGAGACTAAACTGATTCCATCATGCTAACAATAGATTCTTAAGTTCACCGTCAAGTTAAAGGCAACATCCTAGAGACTAGATGTTATGTGAAGCATACCAGTCCTCACAAGAGGGGGAGCAAAGCGTTGGAACCCAAAAAAGAAGTCAAGAAAAACAAAATAAAAGGGGTGGTCCTAGAGGATGGCCAACAAGACTATTTACAAAGAAAGGTACCCCCAAATGGGGACACTGGGAAAGAAATATTTACAAGCAACAGAACTTTACATAAAATACAACTTTGGGAAAACAAGCCTTATCCGAAGTAATGTTTGAGGAACTTCCCATTGACGGGCAATGGGATAGATTCTCTAGTCATGGTGTTAAGGTGATAGGTATTTTCCCTACAGATCTCTGATATTAGGTATGGTCCAAGCCAGAGCCGTTGGAACTTGGTGTGCTTCCCTTTCTTTTCTTGGGCCTTGTCCCATAAAAGGACTAAGTCTGAAATCTAAAAGGCCTTGTATTGGGCTCTATGGTCAAACTATCATTTTACCATTGCTTGATGACACACAAAATGTTCAAGGGCTGCATCTCATTTTTCCTCCATCTGCACCAGGTTCAGGAGCCAAACCTCCACAATGTTATCTCGGTTGTTGAATTCCTGCATAAACTACAAAACTGGGATCTGTAAGTTGATTGGGAACACTAGCTTCTGGCCATAAACCAGATGGGGACGTTCCCAGGGAAGCCTTAATTTGAATGCGATCTTCCTAGAGGGTGAATCTCATCTTTTGGTGCCAATCCCAGGGATTCTTTTCTAGCTGGTGTTTGATCACTTCAAGTAGATTTTTTTTTGTTGATTCAGCAACACCATTCCCCTGGGGGTGATAGTTGCTGGAAAACTTGAGAGTGAACTTTTAGTCATAGGTCCATTCAAGTAGTTGTGCCAAAGAAAATTTTGGACCATTGTCACACACTATAGCAAAGGGCATTCCAAATATTATGATGATATTTTCTTCCAGGAATTTGATAACTACGTCTGTCATGTTGTTTTTGCCAGGTATGACTTTAGACCACTGGGTGCAGTAATCGGTCGCAGTTAGGATGTATCGGTGGTTGGCAGATGAGATGGGGTTGATTTCCCCAATAAAGTCAAATTCCCATTGGGAAAATGGCCTAGCCTTGAAGAGTGGTTGTAAATGCATAGTCAGGTTGCGCTCACGATGTGCCGGGGTTAGGGGTTGATCTAACGATTCTTTCAAATCTCACTGGGGAGAAAGACCCAATCCCACTGAAGGCTTGACTCCTAAAACTACAGCTTGGGGAACCCTCAAGAGGTGTAAAATCAAAATCCAAAGAGGGGGACGAGTTCATACCCTCCTTCTAGCACCAGTTTCTATTGATGGGACTCTTGTGACCGGGTCCGCCAATAGAGGTAAGTTGTCATCGGGTACCGGGGTACCGGCCAACTTTGCCTATAAAGGTTTTTTAGCAAAATGAGATTCCCCGAGCCTCCAAGCACGTGAGAGTTGAGTCTCAATAGTGTGGGGCGCGATTGGGAGATGTGACTATTTTCAAGGGTGATAGCTGGTTATCTTCAACTCATCAACTCTAGGGATTCAGGTGAGTAGGGCTTTCTCCAAGCATGCTTACACTTAACAAATAAACTAAAAAAGATACTGCAAAGTCAGAAGTATTTCATCTACCTATAGTTATACTAAATGTTCAAGACATCAACAATACTCTAACACACTAAACTAAATACCAAAAAAATATACAACCATCAGTTCATATTTTATCAGTAGCAAAGGAAAGGAGGTCGTTAATCTACTTTAAGTATCAGAGCAAAGGACATGAAGAACACAAAGCATAAAATACCATTAACCCAAAAGATAGAATGCCAACAACATCATTGAGAGAATTATTCCTTCTTCATTAACATCTCTTCTAGCAAGCACTGGTGCATGGTACAATGGTGGCTCCAAGGGAGCATCTAACTACTGAAAGCTTAGAAACTATGGAGCATTAAGCTTTGCAACTAAGAACTGAGAAAACCAGATTTTGATTAATTGTGGACTGCAAAATCATCAATTTTTCTGACCCTTGGAATGAGGTCAGACTTATTATTTATACAAATTTTTATATCTAACCCTAACCCTAACTTATGTTACACTTTACAATAAAATACATTATCAGGTGGTTGGTACTACCTGCACCACTCTAAAAAAGACCTAGAGATAGAAAAGGCCTGACATGTTAGAAGAATAAGACAAGAGAGGTGGAGTGGAAGAATCAGCCTTGAGAAGAGAGCCGAGAAGGAGAAAGAAGAAATTTGATCTCTTGGGGATCAAGGCTACATGCCTCATAAATGGGAAAAGTGGGGCCCTATCTCTGATGTGCCAAGTGTATCTCTGAAGCGGTGCCTTGGGAAGATCATCTTTCAGAAAACCTCTTGCTGATCTGACGTGCCTTGATGTAGCCATCCACCTTCTAAAAACCTTCATTAACCTTTATTAACTACTACCTACCCTCTGGAAACCTTTATTAACTACCTTGAAAGTAACCGGTCAGCCTTGGGGACCGGGACATGGGTCACTTAAAGAATACAAAATGTAGGATCTGGAATTCTGGGATCCGGGAACTTGCATTCTAAAGGAATAAAGAATACAAAACATTTTCCTTGAAGGTTTTCTCTAGCTCCCAAAGAATCTCTATTGTTGCTTACTATCATTGAAGTTCTGGAGGAGACAGGAAATTCCATCCTCATTGATGTATTTAAGGCCAGCCCACCAGTACTTGGCCACCTCAATCTGTTCTCCTAGGTCAGAAATATTGTTCTTAAATTCTTTGGCCATCTTTGCTGCATCATGACCACTGAGTATCATGTGAGTTATTCACATCATTTTAGCTATTTTTATCCCCTCCGGGGTTCGATACCTTGATTCCATTAATTCATCAAACTTCCCCAAAACATATTCCTCCAGCGTGCATGTGTCGGTGCTAAACAGATCAGCTTCGGAGACCTTTGAAACAAAAGATTTGTATAAATTGAAAGAATATTGGACTGCATTGACCTTATCACGTAGAGTCCCCACCAATTGCTTGATTACCCCCAATGTAAGGTCAAGTCTGGAGTGCTAGGTCTTTACAAACTCAAATGACTCTTCTCCTAAAATTCTGGACTTGGAGACAATCTCCTCTCTGAGGCTGATGATTTCTTCTAACTCAACCTTCCATGCCTCATAATTCTCAATGTCTCCCTCCCATATGCTGATGGTAATTTTGGCCTGGTGTAAGATGTGGCGGGCTGCATATAAATTTGGGAGTGTGGACACCAGAAAATGTTAGACGTTTCCCAACTGCAAGGCAACCCATTCATCAACCACTTGGGCCTTCTTTTTCATCGCCTATAATGAGTCTATATCACTCTGTAGAAGTGGTGCATCTGACATAGAGGCCCCCAAATGAATAAAGTTAATGGGTCGGGCCAGCTCAGTCAGCAACCCCATGAGGTTTGGATTTTTCTCCTTTTATGCCTTGAACTTTTGAGCCTCTTTTTCATAGTGAGCCTCCACTGCCTTGGCTGCTTCTTTCAACAGGTCTAATTCACCCTATTTTCCTCTCTTCCCTAGAAACAACTCTATTACATAGTAATCTCTAGCCTCAGCCATTGCCTCATCTGCATCTAGGGAAGGTGTCATGATTACTGCGACTATTTCTCTGCCTGGCTCGGTTCAAAGAGTGTGGATTGTCCAAGCTTTCTTAGCCTTAGGTAGATTCTGTGCTTAAGCCATCATCTCTACCAAAGAAAGATGGGCTTTGGGTGTTGTTGGGGATTTTCTCTTCCAAGATTCTACCAACCACTATGGTGATAGGGGTGGCTTTGCATCCAAAATCTAACCCTGTGACTTCTCTGCGATATCCTATTGTGCCCCTTCAATAGTATGAACTTTGTCTGGCTCCTTCCCTGTATCTTTTGATTCATCAGCGACATTGGCCCCACTATCTATATCCTTGATAGTATTTGGGTCCTCATTGGTCACCCCGAGATTCTCTTCTTCATCCTATTGTTGTTCTTACTCAACCTCTGTTGTTGGGGTGTCTTCTTCTATCGGTACATGGTAGTGGGGGAGGCAACAGGCCAAGATTCAATGTTTGGGCTGCACTGATTACCTCCCCAAATGTTACCTTTGGGAGTCATGTTTGAAACACGGTGGTTGGGGTCACGGTTGTTCTCATAGGTCTAGTTTCCCCAACTGATGCCATTTGTTCACTTTTCTTTTGTTGGCCTGAAACTCCCATATCCTATATTTTTGGGACTCGGGAGGTATCCACCTGTTCTATCCCCTTTTCCTCTTCTATTTGTACCTCCTGCTCCTACACAGGTTCCTATTCTAGAGTTTCCTCCTACGTGGCAATTTCCTCCTCTGGCTACATGATGTCTTCTTTCAAATTCCCAAACTCATCAGCCCTGAATACATCGTCAAATTCTTCTTAAGGGGGAGGATTTGTCAGGACATGAGCATCCTCTGGTTCCCTCTTTGACTCTGGGGAGTCGAAAGAAATGTTTTCTACTTGTGGGATTTGCGGCATCCCAAGATCTAGTTATATCTTTGTCTTTGGATTAAGCCTTTTCTTATGCTTGGTAAGCAAAGGAGGCCCCACATCCCTTAAGACTACCTTCTCCTCTTCCGTATCTATTCTTGTCGCCCTGACCATTAATGCTGCTAGTGAAGGGGAAGAGGGAGGACAGACAAGTCTGGTCATGAGCACTAGAGTGGCCAACCGCATGATTAATTTCTCCCTCATCTACTGGGAGGCTGCTATTGATTGTTTTAGTTTTTCTTTTATGGGGGTCTCTTGTAGGGTTGGAGTTTCCTCTATTCTTTTTCCTCTATCCTCTCCTTGTGAAGAGGTTCTGGCCCTGGAAGTTAGTTTTTGTATCGTACGGCCAGCTCTGCAAGTACTCCTAGGGCATACTCTCTTAAATTATTCATGGCTATGCTCAACCATGTTGCGAGTGATTTCCTCAATTTTAGGCCCCTCCCAGGAATTCCAGTCTATCAGTGGGAGGGCCATCTTGTCAATCCCCTTTGCCTTGTACTGGGGGTCTATTGTGGGTCCGACATTTGAGAAGTCATCTGGAAATTTCTAGAGCTTCAACCTTTCCATCATCCCCATAGTCATCCAGATGTAATTCCATCTTCGGACTTCAAAATCATCCTGGAAATCTTCCCAGAAGTCCTCCATGTGAAATCGGTGGGGCTCTTATGCCCGGGGAAGTGCCAATGCAATTTTTCCAAGAGGATCAAAGTTCTTCCGCACAAGATAAAATTGTGCCAAGTTTAGGCTCTTGAGCTTTCTATCTACCTCCTTGGCAGCGGCCAAACTACATGAGTAATTCCCACAAGTGATTGGAAATGGAACATTCATCACCTTATTTAGAGCGTATAAGGCATACAACTCCAGCATTTGTCTGTAGTATTCTAAGAGGATTATCTTGTTCCCACAATGTTTGGGCAACAAGTAAGGTTTCCTGGAGAAGCCACTTATCTGTATGTAGGTATGTTGCTAGAATTTGATGTAGTAATGGCCATAACTTCTGACCAGATCCATTGCCTCCTTGGAGAGGTGCTACCTTGCATCTCGGGTAGGCACAAGCAGGTTGTAGTAGATGAAGGTGTCATTCACCCCGTAGAAGCTAGGGAAACTAGCTTCCCATTGAATTTGTGGGAAATAATCCCAGGGAGCCTTCTGACCTGGGCCGACCCCAAGTACACCTGATGTGAGCAGCCTGTTGGTGATGGTTTGTTGCTGCACTAAGGCCCAAAGAACATAAGAGGTCATATAGAATTTGCACTTCTGGGCCATCTAAAGGAACTTAGAGTCTACATGATTAGAAACAATGGTGGCCCAATCAAAGTATTTCTCACTGGTGGAGATGCCAAGCAAAAATTAGTACATCCACCCTGAGAACTCTCGGTCATGGGGTTGCTCAAAGATCTAGCATAGCGCTATAATCCCCATCTGGATACTTTCTTTAAACTCAGATTGGGGAATCTATAATTTCATTTTCTTCGGGTCCCTCTTTGGGGTCTTGACCCAATGGGTGTTCATATATTGTCGGGCTGTGACCTCCAGCTACTTGAATTTCCCTAAGGCATCAGATCTGGTAACAACAACTGGGTCATCAAACTGAGGAATCCCCAAACCTACCCAAAAAGTTGCGGCATCAAGAGACACCATGGGGGTGGGATATCCAGTCGGGACCGAGGTGGTAAGCATGACAGCCCAGATGGAGGAGTTGTAATGTGCTGCAAGGGTGAGAATAAGCTCTGGGGCCTACACCGAGCATGGGAAACAAGCGGCCTTCAGGATCCTAGAATCCCTAACGCTAATCGCCAATGGATCCCCAGACTATTGTTGAATAAACATTATCTTAACTAGGGCCTGCATCTCGGCCCACATTCTGACGCTGGTGTCGGTAATCAACTAGACTTGGGAATCAATTTTTTATCCTACAACAACATTGTCTTTCAAATATTTCATGTTGAGGGGAAATTTTTCGAAGGCCCTCTCAATTTTGGATCTGACGGCTGCCCTGGTGACCGCCGTGGAGGGAAGTTTCAGACTCCCAAGTGGTGAAGATGTGGAATCCTTAGACATAGTTAAGGTACATTGCTTCAAAAAACTACAAGGTAAGGCAACCATTAGAATTCATAGATAAATATTATTCTGGGATCCGGAGATCTTACCACCAAGGCACGTCTTTAGCCTGAAAAGTTAGTTTGGGTTCAAAATCCTGAAAAGTATATATATAATGAAAACTTAGAAAATTAACCACTATCTAGGCCCAGGGATTTCAGCATACTTAATGGAAGTAAGATGTGGGTTGGATGAAGATGAGAGACCTAGGGTCCAGAAAACTAACCATTGAAAGATGTGAGCGAAAAGTGAGCTATCAGGCCCACGTGGGTGTCACATGGCTATGCAATAAATGGGGAGTTATGGTGACGGCGGCGCCAACTATCCGAATGCATGAAAAGTGGAGGCCACTTGGATAATCTTGAATGCACGCGAGGGACATAAATGAAACATAAAGGCTATTTTACAGAGGAGAGAGAAAACCGCCCGGTTGAAACTAACTGAGAGCCAAGTTTCAATCGGGTGGTATTCTGCCCAGAATGAGCTTGCAAACTTGGATGAAACAAAGATGAAGCATGGTGAGATTGACGTGAGACTAGATAGATATACACATAATATACACCTAAGTATAGCGGGGCTAAAGGATATATACATAGAAAATAGAAGGATATACATCATATATACCAAATTTACAGTGAAATGACAACCCTATACAAAACAACACAGAAAATGTACAACATATATAATATCTTACTCCACACAGAGGTTGAACAACCCTCTAGTAGAGCCGACCCACAAGCAGGTGGCAAACCAGACAACAAGGACACAGAACAAAATGGAAACAAAACAAAGCAGAAATGCAAACAAAACACAATGAAAAGTAGAAAAATGAAAGAAAGAACCAGGAACACCAACCTGGAATCCAAAGAAAAGGGAAAGGAAGGAAAAGGTACTTTGGATGCTCTGCAATAGTTTCCACCTTTGAATGATCACCAACCAGAACCAAAAATTAACTTGCAATTGTCTTCTAAGCTTAGAATAACTCACTAAATTCTCGCTCAAATCGCTTATGAATCGCTCTAAAATCGCCTAAGTGCTTTTAATCATGGTAACTGTGAAAGTGACATGTAATTTCTATTTATACCCAAGGTGAAAATAAAGTTACCTTTCTTTCTACAAACTCCAGAATAGGGAGACCTCCGGACTCCAGGCCCAAGGATTCTGTGTGACCATGCCCTCTTACAAAAAGAAGACATCGTGGCAGGGAATCCCAAAGTCCAAGGTCCAGCTCCTGGAAAAGAAACAACCAACTCTGGGACCGGGTCCCAGAGACATGAGGGACAAAAACACAAAGAAAAACCAGCACCGCGGGAAAGAAAACTCAGAGAAGGAAAACAAAGAAACAAAGGAAAAAAGACAAGGCAAGAGCCAAAAGCAAAAAACAAAAGGGGGACCCAACATTTTGCACACAAAATGTAGGGACAAGGATGGAGGGCATAACACAGGTTTTAAATTTTTCAAAGAATTCAAAATTAACTTAAGATTATCATCTTCATTTGGTTTAGAACTCAAGGGTTTATCTTATTCTTTCTTATTATATCTGGTTGGTTTCCAATCTTCTCTCCTGCCCACTTTCCTAGAAACTTTTCTATTTGTCTTGATATTGACAGCTACCTTATATGCTTCTCTAATATTTCTAGGGTTCTTATCTCTCAACAAATAACCCATTTTTGCATCAAAAGCATTAAGCTAAGTAGCAATACATACCTTGTCATCTAATCTCATCACTTGCAGTAACTTGTGCATAGCCCTTTGAAACCTGATATTGAACTCCACCAAATCTTCATTTGGGTTCTTCTTTATGTTGTTGAACTCATTCAACATGAACCCTTCATTGGTATTGTCCCCATATTGGTCTCTAAAACATTCCTTCATCTCATCCATAGACCCAATACATTCATGGGTAAATCCTCTAAACTAGCCCCTAGTATCCATAGTTAATGATTGCACAAATAACTTCATCATAACATCATCATGTGCAATTTCATAATCATCAATCATATCCATAAAATTTTTCAGATGTTCTTCACAGGTTATAACATTATTTCCAGCAAATTTAGGAAGTTTATCCCTAATATTTTTAGGAATCTCATTTGGATAACCAGGAATGCCAAGGAAAATAAATTGTATGTACCTTTTAGTATAGACAGGAATTTTTTGAGATGAAATGTTACCTTGAGTATTTGATGTGGTAGCATTTCTAGAATCAATAGGTGGTGGTAAAATCATTCCTAAATTTAGAGACATTTTAGGACCAGCACCAAAAAGATGAGGACCAGGGGTTTGCCTAATAAATTCAAATTTTTTTTCATTTCAAGAGCAGAGGCTTCCAACTCAGCCTTCTCTAATTCTTTGGCTATTATCTCCCTCTCTCTTTTGGCTCTCTCCAACTCAGTATCCAGCTTAGTCATGGGATCCACTATACTCCCTTTGCTAATTGGCTCCTTTATTTCAATTTCTGCTACCTTTTGTTTACCTTTGTCCTTGGGTTTATGTATGTCATACAACTGTTGGACAATAGGTTCATGTTCAATTTTCTCAAGTATAACAGTAGCATTTATTGCCTCCAAATCTTGCAGTTGCCTTTTCAACTGGTTAGATTGAATCTAAGCATGCCTCATTCTCTCCTCATTCTATCTTTCTATTCTTTGTCTCAAGGAAATCTATTCTCGGATCTTCCTCTCCAGTTCACCCACTTCTTCAAAAATCTCTTCAAGAGTCATGTCAGATTCTAAATTTTCCTCCATGATAGTTCTCTCTCTCCTGTGATGATGGGCATGAGGTCTTTCAGATGAGGGAGAGCTTAGATCACTTGGAGCATTCCTATTCTTTTCACCTCTACTTTTGGATCTGGACCTTGTTTCATTTCCCTAGGGTTTACTACGAACTACCTTCCTGGTATATCTAGGAACATCGTCAACTCTCTCACTTTGAGAGTAATACTCCCCATAGACTCCCAAAGCTGGCTGTGTATCTTGTTCAACTTCTACATTATCCTCTTCAATATTGGGAGGACTAGGATTATTCATTCTTATGTTCCTTCTCCACCTCAAAGTTTGGGGAGTAACTCCAACAACATTTATGTCTACTAATTTCCCAGCTCTGGAAGTGGATGGAATTTCACCTTCCAACTCATTCTCGGGATGATTGTTCATCCTAGATCTGATATTTTTATAACTCATAGATAAATAGTGGTGTATCAAATTATTATAACTCAGTACTGATGCAGAGATTCCTTCAAGTCACCACCCAACAAATAATTGGGAAAATACACACTAACTTTGAGTAATAAAAAAAATTTGTTATGGAAAATTTTAATGGGTTACAAATATCAAAAAATTCTATGCATCTATCCCAATATATTTTCAATGGTAATACAAATCACTGAGATATGCAAAGATAAAACTTTGTAGTTCAATGGTCAACCAGCTAGTATTAATAAGTAAGCAGGCCAAGAGTCTAGCTCAACTTGGAAAACCTTACTCACTCACTGCAATGTAACATCACTCCCCAGCAGAGTCACCATTTTTTTGGTTTCTTTTTATGTTGTAATAAAAACAACAACCTCTTCTTCTTATGTTTGTTTTATAGTGGATCCACCTCCAAATACTGGTTCATATAAGAAAAGGACCAACTAACAAATACTTCTACTCTTTAGGTCCTACTACACCAAGGGGGGATACCCTACAATACCTTCTGATATTTATTATATGGTATTATCAAGCAATAATCTCACAATGACTCAACATAACTGGGAGATACTAGATAATTGGCTAATTACTCATTGAACATCAACCATGAAATGGAGCATGAGATAGGAATTCACAACAAACTAGAACAATTAGAGACTTAATGGATTTCAATGTTTGTTTATAGTAAAACACAGCCTTTATGAAACTAGATATGCAATAGTACATAACTTTTCAGCTTTAGATCAGTGCTTTATCCATTGGGATACACTCTCACTCAGATACAATATACTGAAACCAATATTCATCAAAGATTCTAGATCATAACACACTTTATCCCAAACCCCTACTACCAATAGAATCCTAGCATATGCCAAATGAATCTATGCATTAATCAGAGCCTAATTTTATCTGATCCTAGATCAGAACTCTCAAATAAGTACATAAACATAGAGAAAGACTATGCTAATGAATCAAAAAATGCATAACTCACAAGACACATAACACAAGAGAGATTGGAATCCAGATCTTTGTATTAAATTCAGAGAATCATATTTCAGTATACAAAAAGTACTCAAAGACAACCTCTTCAATAACCTACAAAAGATCTCTCAGCTTTATTTCTGATTTCTTACAACTATCTAGTACAAACTATACTATATTCCCCCTTTGACTGAAACTTTACAAATTGTTTTCAATCCAATTTTTCCAGCCCTTTCCAATGATCTTGGGAATCCTTTTATAGAATAGGATTGCAACAAGCTACGAATCATTTGGAATAAGGATAAAACAAATGACTCAGTAAAAAGACAAAATAACTAATGAAGTGATAACCACTTTTGTTACAATAGATATTTAACATATTTTGTCTTCTGACCGCTTGGTATTTTTAACTACTTTAAAGTTTTCTGGAAGTAGCCACCTGGAGTCTTTTGTCTTTGATATTGGTGATGTAGGATCTTCATCTTTTCCTATCTCATCCAATATGTTGGGCTTCATTTTCCTCTTTCATATTGTCACCTTCTTCTTGATCAACTATAATGTACTTGTCCTTCTAGGAGGTATACACCTCATCACTCAGCCAAGCGAAGCTAATTACTTCATCTTTTCTATTTTTAATATCATTCTAGTTGACACTTACCTTCTCAATTTCTTCTGACCAAAATTCAAAAAATGCTCTGGCTTTACCGACCATCTCAACAGTTTGAACAAACAACAGTTTTCTTTCTAGAGTAATAATGCTATTGGTTCTTATTGCCAACACCTCATTCATTTGTCTGTGTCATAGTCCTTCATGTTTTATATCACCACTCTTCTTAAAAATATTGGGAAACATATCATATCGGTCCTTTGAATATTCTTTTTTCAAAGCCACTATCTTCCTAATGACAATGCTCCTTCTTATGTCCATGTCCATCAGTAATTTGACACATTTATAAGTACCATTAAAAACAATGTCAACATTGTTTTCTTCTTTGGATGTGGTATGAAATAATTTCAATTCTCCTCTCTTTCCCTTCCTTCTATCCACCATTTGATCACATTTGTCCTTATCTACATTGTATTCATTTAATATGCTGACAATTTTCTCCACTTGTGAATAAATGGCAGTAGGAACTAATTCCTAAGTGCAATGCCTGAGGGTGGAATGTATCTTATCAGCATACTTCTGTTTCACCCATGCCTCTACTTCTTTAAATGTTGCATATTGTTCAACCCAATTCTTCTTTGATTGTTCAAGCTCGGTTCTCTCAGCAATCAATCTTGCTTTCTCTTGCTCCAATTCCTATTGTGTGGTAGGATTTGATGGCAGGGAAGGAGGGTAAGTTATGATTGGGCTTGATGATGATGGCTAGTGAGGCTCTTGTGTAATCATCCTTTGAGGAACAAACTAAAATGTTTTCTTACCTTCAAGAAAGGCAATCTTCTTGTCCTTTTCTATGGACTTTATCTTCTCATCGTATAAACCTTCATGACTACCTCATACTTTTCCATCAAGATTTTAAGTGAATCTTCCTATTTCTCAGCTACCTTTAACCTCAATTTTGTTGGTTCCAGAGTAAGCCTAGCTGCTTCTACCCCTAAGGTGTCTACTACTATTTTTACCACAAGGCTACCTGCATGTTCATCCTGATCACCTTCATTATTTCTCCATTTTTCTTTCCTCTTTAGAGACCATATCACCAGTGTTGCATGATCTTCATTGAATTTGACACCAGTTGATGTTCCACTGGTGTGCACTGGTTTGGTTTCTTTCCTCACAGCATCAAATATGATGGTATCAACAAGATCCCATTGAGGTAAGATGAGGAATCCTTCTTTCTTAACTAATTCCTTTCCTTCTTCAGGGGTGATCTTATCAAACTTTTCCATCATCTCCTATTTCACTTCCTTCTAAATGTCATCCTTGTTTCTGTTAGGTTGATCATCCTGCAGCTTTTGACATTTTTCTTTGAATTCATCAATGTGAATTCTCTACAGGAATTGGATGAAAGCCATGGCCTTAAAAAATTCATCATAAGATAAAAACTCATCACTGGCCTATTTTGTTATAGGGTCTAGTTCTTTTCCAGCAAATTCTACTGTTGTTAGATCCAATGTTGCATGCTTGGGGCCTCTAGCACTCCTTGTAACTCCTGGGCTGTGACAAAAAATTGTCCAGTATTCCCGATCACCAATTGTTCAGCAATACTCTAATCATCCATGTGCAGGGGAGAGTGAGAAGGGGAATTAATATCACCCTGCCATTTCTCTTTTCCTTCCACCCTCTACCTTTTTTAGGATGGAAATGTTTGGGCACTAGTATCTACTATCCTTTTTCCTCTTTGATCAAAGGCATTTTTCTCTCTGGGTAGAATTGTGTTTTAACCCCTTCGTTGGTAGACTATATATTTCCCTGGTGGGACAACCCTACCCTGTGAAATTCTGCTCAGAACAACCTTATCCTTTTCTGGGTTTGTTTCCATCACTTTCTTCTTCTTCTGGTCTAGGGCTTGCATTATGTCTTCAAAAATGCTCATTAAGGATTCTACCTTCTTTTCCCAAGGTGCAAAATCTTTTAAAGGATCATATGCTCTATCAAAATGGTGGATGAAATCTAAATATTTTTTATAGGCTAACCACTTCTCCTTCTTAATCTCTTGTTACATCAGATCAAACTAATTTCTTATTATATCTTCAAGGAAATTGAGCTGATGATCTAGAGCTAGAGATTTGGTTCTTTTCCTAAACATATCAATAATAAACCCCTCATTTGTTAGTAATAACTAAGAGGGGGTAATGAATTAGTGGCCTCAAAAATTAATCCTTGAATCAACCCTTAAAACTTATAACCACTAATTATGTCTCAAGTTATCTTATGTCCTACAAGATGAGTGCCTTGAAATACTTTAATCAATTTTCTACTTGTCGGATTGCTTTATTAATCTCTCTTCTGTATGATTACCGATAAGCAGTTAACTATTTACCAAAATACAGTAAATATGCAGAGTATACCAATCAATCCAGAATTGCATATGTGAAATGTAAAATAGTAAAGTAATGAAACATAAACACATAACACATGAATTTTAACGTGGAAACCCTTTTAAGGGAAAAACCACTAGGACCAGTACCCCAAGTTTTCACTCTTTTGAAGTGAGCTATGTTAGGAGCCAACCCTGTTAAAGGTTACAAACACACTATTAGGTGTGACCTTGTTAGAGGACTTAAAAGATAGTTTGTCACAAAGTATCTAGTAGCTAATGCTACCATCCTTGATCAAACACTCACTTGGCCTATCAATAGGTATCGGGCATATCCAATGCTACTTTTATGATCAAACTTTTTGATACTCCTTGTGATGTATCTCAATTGGAAAATAATTTTAAGTCCTACTCGGTTAAGAGACTTGATGCTTCAATGGTTAAACTGAAACACTAATGACCTATTCATACATACAACTCAATTGTAGATTTTCAGATCTATTGTAAGTCTATTACCTCTCTGATCAATATAATCACTTATACCTTTGCTGCACACTGTTCTTCTCTATGATGTTGTCTCACTATTCATCGGTGTCTACAGAATCTAGCTCTTTCCTCAACTTTTTGATCAAGACTGAAAGAAGACTTTCTTCTCCTTTAGATTCTCTTTAGCATCTTTCCTCTATTCTCTTGTTCACCCCACAATTCGTAATGAATTGGGTTTGTCTCTATATAGACATGATTTTCCCATTTCTTGGCTTTCTTGATTCTTGGTGTGTTCCACAATTCTCGCCAATAGATTTAAAGAAAACTCCAGTTTTATCTCAAAGAGATCTTCTTGCCAACTAGAAAAATCAGTTTTAAATCAATTACTTATCTCCAGCTTTATCTGGATGATTAAAAAACTGATAAGTATCTGTTAATTCTATTTTTAGCTTCTTGACAGCTAAGCATTTTGTCATTTTTTGAACTCTTTGTTCCGTTGGTCAACACTTCAGTTAGTCATCAATGATAACTGACTATTTCATCGGTGTGACTTTAGTTGTCATCAGGATCTCCATCCTTGTCATCTTTGTCGGGCAACACTGAAATTATTTCTGTCGGGTTACTCTATATTTTGCTCGTTGGGCAACATTGTAACTCTGCTCATCGGGTAACATTGTGACTCTACTCTTTTAATTTGACCATTGGTGTGCACTCCTTCAGTGTATGTAGTCACTTAGTGAATACTTGACTTTTATGCATTACTGATACCATAGCCTTGATTCATCGATTCTTTGAAGTATTTGGCAGTATTTCCATGACCATACAGATTATATCAAGTTGACATCAATGACAATATAATACATTAACTGATTTAATGTCTTGCATGATCATCAACTTAACATCTTCAAACATTCAATCAGTTACATGTCATCATCATTGTCTACACATCTCACCACTGATGTTGCTAACTGACATGGCTCGAGGTATTTGTCAAACTAGGTCCATCCCCCTTTGGTAATGATAAAATGATGAACTCTTGTGAGGGTAGGGAAAATACTACCTTTCATCTTACCAATCAAGGCTTCCTCTTGCAACCCACCCAGTTGTCTAAGAATTTCTTCCAGACTAATCTTGAGTGGAACTCTATAAGGGAGGACATTTGGAGTACCCCTAAAACCATAAACCCTAATGACTATTGAGACAAGGTATAAAATGAAATCACCCCAATTGTGAACAATCTTCAACTCTACAGCATATTCCAATGGTCTCAAAAGTATCAATACATTTGTATGAATCCTAGGTTGTCCCTACATAATAATTCTCTAAACCTAGAGGCAAAAGATCTATCAAAATTTATGAAACTGGCCTCTTTCCTGTCCCAAGACAAGTCAGTACTCCACAACTAAACAGGCAAATCTTAATCATCCTGAAACTTGGTGAGATCCATTTCTTCTTCAAAGTAGGTGGCATTATTAAATAAAATCATATGCATCATCATAGAATACCATCCCATTAGCTTGACTATCTTAGAATCCTTAATGCCTTTCAAACCTTGATGCATCAAGTCAGCAGTGTAGGTAGCATAATAAAAAACAACAGACAAGTGGCGATGCAAAATTTGAACAACCATAAGCATAAAATGGATAGGCATTATTGTCTCCTCATCCTCTCTCAGCACATTTCACAGGGCACTATACATTCCTCTATCCTTGCTATTAAAATAATCTAGTTTGAAAGGCTCTAGTGTGTTAGGGCCTACTACAATCAGACCCCCTATCTTGTTGAAATATCCTTTCAAGGCCTCATTCATATAGTATTCCTTTTGATTTTGATATACCTCTTTGAAGTGGTCAAAATCTATATCATCCATATGAACTAAGAGGTCACTCAAATTGAATACTTTTATGATTTCATCAGCTATGACATTCAAGAGTATGTTTCTAGTTGTATCTCTTAGGACCTTGGATACTTTATCATAGGTTTTGGCTATTACAATTAACAAATCTGTATCCATGAATACTCTAGGAACTATCAACTTGCCTACATCTAGATCTCATATATTATAGTCTGGGGAGGGAGCATTTCTCTGACTAAAAGCAGTTTTGAACAGATTTATACTACTGGTGCTGACCTTGGCATCTTTGGCCCATCTACCCATGTCATACAAACCTTCCCCGACTCTAAAATGAGGATTTACTGGAAAAATTATCTTAACCTAGGTAGAATCATTTGTAGATCCACTCAATTGTTGTATAAGGTCATCTCATACATTTCTATGTTTGTACTCTACATTACCAATGAATTCAATCCTAGGGGCCATCTTCTGAACTTAGGGATTCTTACGGGAATAATATCAAATTATATCAATACTTATGTAACTCTTTTAGAATTCAAAACCCTACTGCAAGCATGAATTTTACTGTTTCACAAAAGACTTACCCATTCTGCAATTTTGCACACAGAGCGCGAGATTGTTGCAACTTTGATTTTTGCTTCAATTACTTCAATGATTATGGAAGATTTGAGCTTAAGCAATGAATTATATGGCTTCAATAAAATCAGTCTTTCACATTGAATTTTACTGAAGTGGCCACACGCTCTACAATCAATTCATCTAGTTTGAAACTCATAGCTTAACGGTTCACTGATGACCATTCTGAGAACTTTAAATTTGGACCGTAGATCTTTGTATGCAAAATAGATATCAACTATGATAAATGAAATACTACTATTAAAAAGCTAATAAATCTATCTAAATGCAACCCAATGAAGAATACAAATAATCAAATGAATTAAAATAATTTTTACCTTCACCTACCCTTTGTAACTTGCCTCCATTGTCCTCCTAACTTTGATTTCTTGATGTTTGAGCTCTCAGATTTTCAATGAAGCTCCTTAGCCAAGATTTCACCAAAGTGTGTAGATTTGAGTGAATGTATGCAAAATCCAACTAAATGGATGATGGAATGGTGTAGAAATTCTTGGATGCTTGATATGATTGCTTGAATGTGGTGGATTGAATGCTTGATGGCTTGAATTCTTGATTGCTTGAATGCTCACTACTAGATCACAAAGGGGGAATGAGGCTCCTTTTATAGGATTTTGGAGGACCTAAGCCTAGGTGGCACAATCCTAGGGTGGAGAATGAAAGGTGGAAGATCCTAGGGCTACTATTGACTTGGTTAAAGGGGTTGAGAGAAAGGGGGATGTAGTTAGAGTGTAAGAGGAAGAATAGGGAGGATGTTCCTCCTACATTGACATAGAGGAGAAGAAGGTGGAAGAGAAAGACACGTGTCAAGTGTCTCACAAAGACCATGGAGAGGAAAGAGGAAGGAATTTTTCCTCATGAAAACTCTTGGTACAAGTGTCCCATGAGTCATCTTGGACTCTTTGAGGTGGCTTGAGAAGCTCCTTAGGAATAGGGATTGCTTCTTGAGTTGGTGTAGGGTAAGACATGTGGTCATGAGACCAAGTCTTATGAGACCACATAGCCCTTAGAAGTAGGACATTTGTGGGTGAGGATAATGAGTTATTAATAATTAATTATTTTAGCCAAGGTGATGTGTTAAGTGACTAGGTCTAAAAGGTGGACTAGGAGGCTTAGTCATATTTAGTGACTGTATAATTAATCACTTTAATAAGACTAATTTAGAAGACTTAGGATAAGAAGAATAGACTATGGTGAATGTATTAAATAAATTAAAATAATTTACTTAATAAATATAATAAATAAATATTTAATTAATTCATCAAGTCAATATCAATTTAATAATAAATATTTAATTAATTAATTAGTGAAGCCATTTTTCAGTGTATACATTTTGCCCCTCTTTGAAATACTGTGCCAGTCACATTGTTTCAAAGAAAAATCTAGTTTTTTTCCCTTGCCCTAGACAATGCCGATGAAGATGACCTATGACCTATGCATGCCCCCTTAAGAGATTGATTGATGTTTGTGTTTGTGTTTTTTTTTTTGGAATGTTCAATCAATATCACAAAAAGAATCGGAAGAAATTGGGAGGGAAAACAGGGTGAAATGGAATGATACCGATGCGTAGGGTCCACACATCTAGAAAAATGGGTCCACGGGCTATATATAGGGTCAAAGAGTCCACTATAGGATCATTATGCACATTTGTCATTTGGAGATTGGAGCTTGGAGAGAGAGCTGAGATGAGCTGAGAAGATGCCTTTCCCACTTTCAGATCACCATTTCAAGAGAGTCATGTTGGTTGTATTCCCAGTTCTAGTCTCTTTGCCAGTTATTTGTGGTCCTCATGCTTTCGTTTTGCCTAAAAGCAAAAGTTTCTCAATTTATTTATCTTCTCTCTGTTGAAATCTTCTGGTTTTCAGGTCAGAACCCATGAAAATTTGCAAAGCCTCAAAACCCTAGGTCTTGTTTATTAGGCAAAATTGAGAAAAACCCTTAAATGTTTATCTCATTTCTATTTTGGCATTACTTTTTGGAAATCACTTAAGTCGTGTGTTGAATAGCTTGGTCGCCTAGTCATGTAATCTGGATGGCATATTCCTTTGTTCCTAGAGACTTGGTGATTACCTTATGTCGGGATGTCTCTAAAAGATTTTGAATATTCCTTTTGCTCTTAGAGACTTGGCGGATCCCTTCAGTCGCGAAGTCTCTAAATGAGTAAACAGGTCAGCAGTTAGTGAAAGGGCCCACAAACAAGTCACGGTGTCGCAAGAAAAGATCAAGAGTATTCAGTTTGTCAAGAGACTTGATGATTTCTTCATGTCGCGTAATCGCTAGATTGGCTCGCAATTAAGTAAGCAGTACAGGGTCAGTCGCGTAGTCTCCAGAAAGAATGGCGATTAAGTGAAAATGGCTGAGACTTCACGACTAACTGTATCCAGTTTGAAATAAAACACAGTCAGGTTGTCGCCAGATTGAGATATTGAGTCATCTTTCCATTTAGCAATGCAGAGACGAGTAATGAACAAGACACGTGTCCAAAGGTGAGTTGACTAAATAGGCTTATTTCGCGACTAAGAGACTAAGTATAAAAGCCTTTATTGTCGCGTAGTCTCCAGAAATTTTAAAGGTATGATATATTACTCAGCGATTTAACAGAAGTTGTCAGATGCAATGATTCAGAGATCCTACGGTGGTCGCGAAGTCTCCAAATAAAAGGTTCCAAAGGAAAAGGTACTCGCGACTTAGAGATAAGGGTATGTCACATGGTCGCTAGATAAAATGAAGGGTAAAGTGCTTGTTGTGGAGTCTCTGAGTAAAACATGGGTAAGACTTTTCATCCAAAAACTTTGGTTTACATAGTCCCGTGATCGCCAGAAGTAAACTGTGGTTAACTAAGACAGGGAAAGTTACATAGTCTCTAAGTCTCCAGAAGAATCATGGGTTAAAGACTTGGGTCAGCGACAAGGAGATCATACACAGTCGCGTAGTCGCTTAATATGAAATCATAAGAAAAGGTGGCAGTGTCTGACATGACAACATGAATCATTCAGCGTCCAATGACAAGCTTGGATATTGATTACTGTGCAAAAAGGGGTAGCTAAGATGTATGATAGAGAGCCAATCACAGTGAAACATGTCATCACATTCAAATTTTATAAAGTTTTGCACATATATGAATTTGATTTCCTGTCACACTCAAGGGCTACGGCTAGGTTTTCAATTAATTCACAGCATGCTGAATTGAAGACATGAATTGATGATTTTCAAAATCATGAGCCGTGTACTTCAAACATTACCATAAAGAGTTTATCAAGGATTCATTTTAATTTACCTTGCTTTCAAAATTTCAAAGCTAAGAAGTGCTAGGTATTCTAAGAAGAGAGAAGAAGCTAGAGAAATTGCAAAGTATTCAGTTAATCAAGAGGCTTTTGATTTCTAATAATTGTGCATAGAGGAGTAAGGTGAGTCTTGAAAATAGATTTTTTTCAATATCGGTAAAGAGGAAGGGATTCAAACACAGCAAACATGAGCAAAGAAGTCAGTGTGGCTTCTACCAGTGGGAGAAGTCAGGATGCAGATGAAGAGTCCAAGGGGAAATGGAATTACTCAGATGAATTCCTCAGATTACTGCTAGGTTCAACTCAGAATAGGAGGGTAGATGCTAATCTGCTTAAAGATGACTACTGCGATATCAGGGATGTTGATACTTTGGGGACAAGTTTTTCCCTTTTTAACTACTTTTTAAAGAATTCTGATAAACCTATCCCAGTATCAAACCCTTGGGCCTGTGGTTTAGCTAGATTAATTATTCCTGATGTCTACATAGATGTAGATTTTTTCTTAGGCCTCGCCAGTCATTATGATGTCTTGTCTAAGATGATTAAGAGGAATGATGGCACTGCCCTGCTCATCCTAAACAGAAATTCATTTATGCAAGCTTTTGGTTTGTATAGCACTATGTCCACCAGAATTGATATCACTAAGCATGAAGCAAGGTACAATTTGAAGCCTAGTATTGCTAGGGCAATGTTACAGAAGCACGTGTTCAAGGAAGTGAGAAACCATCTTGGTCCTATGTCTGGGACAAGCCCTTACTACTTCAAGGACTTGCACTTTTACATTAAGTACATTGCCTATGCCCTATGTAGAGTGCTAGGGATAGATGGGGAAGCAGATAAGATCAATGCTGGGATATTGATGATGGTGCTAG